>JAODPA010111357.1:0-19502 GCA_025585075.1 Nepenthes mirabilis
TCTATAAATCATTCATCAATAATTATATGTTATTTTCATGCATAATTCTCAACCACATTCTATAAATATTGGCAATATCAATATTGAAGTTAGGATTGTAATATGTTCAAAAGAAAAGTTAACACAATCAAGTAACAATACAATAAAAATTAAGATTATTTGTACAAGTAAATAAATATCAACAAATAAAGGGGCAAAATTCAGAATAGATAAACATTTCAGCATAACTTATGGTGCCATTTACATCCTCAATTTATCAAGATTATATTAATTATGAACTTTCACTTATCACTCAAATGTTCTTTTCTTATTATATCAAATATATTTTTCAATTCTAAGTCATCCTTCAACACAACCAGAATATTATCATTCAAATAGTAATCCAAAACTTTCAAATTTAGATTTGTCCATATATCAATTAATTATAAATTTTTCATTTAACACCATCACATTATGTTCTAATCCCAAAATAAGAAGGACAATTATATTTCTAGCATAATAGGTTATCAAATTATCATTAACGTGATCTTTTCTTTAACATTTTCAAAACTCTAGAATTAGAATCATAATAATCTTTAATAATGTAAATCATACAAACACTTGACCTTTGATATTAAATCTTCAAAAAATGGGTTTGCCACATTATTTCTAATTAAATTGGCTCATAAAAATAGTTTTTTAAAAAAATTTTACACTAATATTCAAACAGTATCCTACGTTATTCAAGCATTAGACTTCTAAGTTGTGGCTTTTGAAGGATAGTCAAATGCTAGCTCGATTATTGTAGATCTAAAAATAACCTATGGCTCTATTTTTTCATATTTCTTCCATTTTTCTTGTATGCTATATTTGACACTTGAAATCAAAATCATTAGATATTATTAAAACAAAGCCATGCAATTGTAAAAATTCAATGCATAATCACAAATTTATCTTCAAATGGAATAATTTTTCTAACATCCCAAAATTTGGACAACTTTTAAAATTTGAAAGAATTCTTCTTACTTTGAGATGTTTAAGACCGCTAATGGCAATTTAAAAAATTGGAAAACATATGAAATATAGACTAAATGCTAGGTTATAAATTATTTACTCAAATTTATGACTCAATCACTTCTTTTTACTCTATTTTTACATTACAATTTTATTTTTTCTCCTTAATTTTTGTTCAATGTCTAATGTATTTTTCTTTGAATTAACTAGGTATTTATAGAAAAATTTATCCTAACTATCTTTTACTTCTATATTGAGTCGATTTATAACTTGATATCCTCATCAAAGTGAAATCAAATTCACCCAAAATACACGATGTTTTGCACCACCATAGATTTCTTGCTATAATTCCGACTAAATCTATCGTTTAACAGTCATAATTTTTATCTTAATTGCTCATGCATTTAGCACATAACCTATTTTGGTCAATAATTTCAATAATATTAACTTTGGGTTGAAATTTAGATCAGATGATATTTAGAGTTTCATTAAGATATCATATAATACCCAAAAATATTGTTATCTCTTTTTTGTTTATTTAAGTCTAAAAACATTTCAAATTATGCCCAAGCTATGTTGATCACATTTTTACAAATTAATGGTCCCAATAATTATTTTTAATGCAGCATCTCAATTGGTCCTCTAAAAAATATGATGTTATACCTGTTGTCTATCACCTTCCAATGCACCTGCAACATGTCGTCCATGTTTCCTTGGTTGGGCGGCTAATGTAAATGTATGATAGGGTTTTGATTGTGACATGGTAGAAATCTATTTTTTATATAATACATATCCAATACCCTAATCTTACACTTAGACCTTTAGTTCAACTAGTTAGTCGAGCCCACCAACGGCTTGGTGGTCTGGACATTCGAGCCTGGGCTATTTTCCTTGACATCTAGGCCTAACTTTGCTTTATATCTTTCGACTTACATTTTCTCATTCATTTTTTTTTTATATATAAGTCCTTAATTTATTCTATTTGATCCAATCTTATCTATTTTTTATGCCCCATCAATTCCTAATTTTCTTAAAATGTTAATGTATTTAGATTTTTTAGTAGACTGTTGCTTCAAAGTTTAACAATAAATAACTAGTACTAGGAGCAAAAATAATAAGTAAGATTAATCAGTATCTTTTAAAATTTTCTATTAGAAAATTAACGAGGATATTTTCAAAATTTTTCAGGGCCAGTATCAAGTTTTGATCAGGTTTTGTTAGACAATATTATTACTTAGAATATTAAATATTGATGGGTTCGGTAAACCCGATCTAAGAAGAAGGTCCAGATGAAGTAAATGCTCAATAAAATTCAACCCAAAAAAGGCTCAACGTCACAATGATTTCAACCCAAAAAGTGAGCTCATGTGCCATGCGCAGTTTACCCGTTCGTTATTATCCACGAAGACGATTCAACATGTAATTATACTGTCGAATTATCCAATCACCAAACTCCTCTATAAATATCCTTTTTATTATTACAGAAAAGGAAGGAAGCATAGAAAAAAGGACCAGAATGAGGAAAACAGCTGAAACAGCTAGAGAGGAAAAATTTAGAAAAGGGGGAATGGCCGAAACTGCCAAAGAGGCAAAAGAGAAAAGGGAAAAAAGGAACCACCCACTTCGGCTATAAGACATGACCTGAAGATGCTAGTTATCCGTCTCAAAAGGATTATCCTCTTTCAAGAGGACTCTCTCTCTTTCAAAAAGTCTATCTTCCATATTTCTAAGAAACCCCTCAACATGGATCAAATTTAAGACACTCTCAGCGGGTGCACCTTTAGGCCGTCCATCAACAGGATGCATCCATGTTCAATCCACTGCACATGCATCATCCATACATCTTTCTATACTATTGGAAAGATATCTGATTTGAGTGTCGGAGTATTTTCTGTGAAAGTAATTTTCATTGTCCTCTAATTTTTTGTTTTAGTTGTATTGTACAGGTATAGGTTTGAGGTTATAAAGATCGGATTCACGTCAGATCGACTAGCACGAAGATCCGATTAGTTGCTTCCACTTCGTAGGATAATCCGAATTCATGATACGCAATATTGGTGTCGTCTGTGGGAAGCGGCCAAAAGGCCAACTTTACCACCAAAATGCATAAAAACAAAATTGATACAAATACTCTTGTCAAGGAGACCACCACTCCTAGCTATCTTACAAATATCCATAAATGAGACCGATAGACGCTTTTTATTAATATATCCCATCTGAGTTCTGTGTACGACGTAATCATCGAAGACTAAGGGCTCTTTCTTCAACCGCCCACCCTGTAACTTCAAGAACAAGAAATAAAGAAAACTCTGGACCCAGAAAACATGTAGGCCAATTATCCGAATCCGAGTCGGCTTAAACAATCGGATTTCATTCCAAATAGAAAGTTGAGCAGCAACATCCTTGCCACTCCCAAGATGACCAACAACTTCTTTGATCACAGATAGGTTTATGCAGTATCAGATAATAATATACTGTTCGGACATCTACTTGTAAGCCATCTTGTTGAAGCTATAAGCCTGGCGTGAAGACACAGTAGGGCCAGTCAGAAGATGCCATGCTGGGGCCTTCCCCATGCCATGATGGGAGCTTCCCCTCCAATACCAGTCTCTAAAACCTGAAAAAAAAAAAATCAGAATAAGGCTATTCTACTCTAGAGGATTAATGGTCTAACAAATTTTGTAGCCAAAACGGCCACAAAAGACAAGATTGTGCATGATCAAAAGAGCTCAGATTTTGCCCCACGACCGGTTTGACTTAGTCAAATCGGCTTTAACAGGCCACCAACATAAACAAAGAAGAAAAAAGAAAAATGAAAGAAAGGCAGTCGGGCAGGACTGCAGCGAGGGAGAAAAGAGGAAAGAAAAAAGAGAAGTTGGTGCGAAGAACAGCAGTGACAGCTATCACTGAAGGAGGCGATTCCCAGATCTGGAGCCAACAAAGCCCTCTCCATCTTTACCCCTTCGATTTATGCTACGGTGTGAAGAGAACAAAGGGAAATCGTGAACCCTAGGCATGAATGCCACAATCGCCACCACTGGAGGAAAACCAGTAAATTGAGGTAGGCAAGGTGGAGAGAGGAAGAAGGCACCAACGACACTCGACGATGCCGCCGTTGCAGAGATTTTCCTCAAGAGCTACTCAGCCGGCCTTGTTCACCCCAAGATTTTCTCTCACTCCAGAAGTAGCACAGTAACTCAAAGCACTCTGAAAATCTCTCGTAAATTACCGGTCAGCATTTCCTCTCACAAATTTCCGATCGGCATTTCCCCTCACAAATTGCTTGTTAACATTTCCTCTCACAAACTGCAAACCGGTAATCTCCTCTCACAACTGCTCAGTTACAACTGCGAACTGCTAATCTCCTCTCACAATTGCCCGGTCACAACAGCAAACTAGCACTTCCTCTCTCGCACAGTTGGCTCATTTTTCACTCCGGCATTCAACGTGTGTTCTACTTGTATGGAAAGCTAGCACCCAAACAAGCACCATGAGCAGCTCCTTCCAGCATCAAATTTGCTGGTTTGCTAATCAGGCATCCAGCCGATTGAAATCCATTCCAGCCAAAAAGGCATTTGGTCGATTATTTTCACTCCGACACACAAAAGGCACTCAGGTGAATTTCTACTCCGGCATTCCATGTGTATTTTGCCGGTATGGATAACCAGCATCCAAACTAGCAACTTACTCCAGCTGCTGCCTAAATATACTTCATCATTTTTTGTCTCTCTCCAGCAACCTAAATCCACTCCGGCATGATGAACCTATGCCAGAATGAGCTCGACCGGCCTTTCATCTTTCTGCCAACCAGAAAGCCACTCCGATTGATTTCTATTCCAACGCCACCCGGTTCCAAATTTGGTCACTGTTCAGAATTACAAGCCTAGATCAACTTCGACATTTTGTTTCTCTGCCAAGCCGGTTAGATTCACTCCGGCATTTTATTTCTCAGCAAGTCGGCAAATTACTTCCCTCACTCCAGAAGTAGCCCAAATCCACTCCATCACAAAAGCCGGAGTGAGCTGGACCAACATATCAACTCTTTGCTAGCCAGGTCCACACTTGCGCACCAAAGGCATTTCGGCTCTCTGTCTCTCTCTCTCAGTTGATAGAGATACTCTGACGTCCAAAGTTGAAGTTGTAGCAACTCAGTCCAACGTTCAAATGTCAGTCTGGCAGCAGCTCTGCCGGTCAAGATCCACTCTAGTAGCAGTTTCACCTGTCCATAACGACTCCGACATATTACTTCTCTCAACCAACCGGTTTGATATCATTTAATCCAGCTCCCAGAATCGAGCATCCAACCCGAAGCTAGTCGACTTAATGCAACCAGTCCAACATTCTTGCACTACAGCGCCTCAGATTCTCTCCGGCCGCATATTCACTATGGTGCTCCTATGTTCATTCTAGAAGATGGTCACTTCGAAAGTTTGATCACTCTGGAAGATTGTTACTCCGAAAGTTTGAGTGCTTCGGAAGCTTGATTATTCTGAAAGTTTGATCACTTCGGAAGTTTCAACACTTCGGAAGCTTGATTACTTTGGAAGTCTGATCACTCCAGAAGCTTGATCACTTCGAAAATTTGAGCACTCAGAAAGTTTGATCACTCCGAAAGTTTGGCTACTCCGAAAGTTTGGTCACCCGAGAAGTTTGATCACTTCGGAAGATGGTCACTCTGAAAGTTTGAGCACTCCAAAAGTTTTGAAACTCCAGAATATGACCACTTCAGAAGTTTATTCATTCCAGAATTCTCATCAGTGTGAAGCTTCAGCCCACCCCGGAGGTTTTTTACTCCAAATATCATCTCAATTCGAAAGATTACTCAGTTTGGATTCTCAGTTCACTCTAGAAGTGTTTTCACTCCAGAATTTCATCTCACTTTGAATTTCATCCACTCCGAAGGTTTCATTCACTTTGGATTTGCCGCACGCCAAATTCCACTCCGGAAGATAATCCACACCGGATTTTTAGTTTGGATCTTATTCATTCATGAATTTCCACTCCGAAATTCTCTTGAGGCCACATCGTCGCGCGCGAGCAAAACAATGCATCCTACAATGAGTGACCAAACGCAATACAACAGCCTTTGAAGACAGTCTTCTAGAAGTTTCAATTGCTTCGGTCGGTCCCAATATGTTATGTTGGGGGTTTCACCATTCAACTTTTATGTAATTAAGGCTGTCCAGCATTCGCAAAAAAGCTTGTGTGGGCTGATTGCCTCGTAGCCTAAGTGGCCACGAGTGACAAGGCCTGACAGTGGCCAGAAAATTGATTCAGTTGTCAGGTATTGACGAAAGCCAAGAGCAATATAGACCACACCGCTCTAAGAACATGACACTCCATCTACTTTGAGCATCGACTAAGATTCCACCTCGAATCCAGGTAAGTCTTGCACGTATCATACTAATTGCCTGAATCATATTTTAATTAATACTATAATCATTCTATTTGATCATACGAGTGCTCGTATATCATGGCATATTTTTGAGCAGCCCAAAAGATGATGAATTCCAAACCTTGGTTACATCACCGAGTGGCCCAAAAGAGGTTGAATTCCAAATCTCGGTCACATGACCGAGCGGCCCAAAAGAGTTCGAATTTTAAACCTCGATTACATCACCGAACGGCTCAAAAGAGGTCAAATTTTAAAACACGATGACATTATTGAGTAGTCCAAAAGATGTCAGAATTTTAAAACTTGATTATATCATCTAGCGGCCCAAATAAGGTTAAATTTTAAAACTTGATTACATCATCGAGCGGCCCAGAAGAAGTAAGATTTTAAAACTTGGTTAGATCATCGAATGGCTCAAAAGAAGTCAGATTTTAAGAATCAGATTTTTCAAAGATGGGAAGCCGAAAAAGGCAAAACAGACAGCATCCCATCAGAAACATATCGAGGGTTAAAAATTTCAAACAACCTGGCATGGAGGGTTAGTGATGGGTTCGATAAACTTGGCCTAAGAAGAAAGTCCAGATAAAGTAAAGACCTAATAAAATTCAGCCCAAAGAAAACCCAAAGGTATAATGATTCTGGTCCAGAAAGCGAGTCCATGTGCTATGCACAACTTACCTGTTCGTCATTATCCACGGAGACGGTTCAATAAGTGGTTATATTATTTGATAATCTAACCATCCCACTGCTCTATAAATATCTCTTTTATTCTTACGAAAAAAGGAGGCAGAGAAAAAAGGACTAGAGTGAGGAAAATGGCAGAAACGGCAGAGTGGAGAAATCCAGAAAAGGGGGAATGGCAGAAACGGCCAAAGAGGCAAAGGAGAACAGGGAGAAAAGGAACCACCCGCTCCGGCCATAAGATGTGGCCTGAAGATGCTAGTCATCCGTCTCAAAAGGATTATCCTCTTTCAAAAGGACTCTCTCTCTTCTAGAAAGCCTATCTTTTGTATTTTTAAGAAATCCCTCAACATGGATCAAATTTAAGATACCTTCAACGGGTGCACCTCTAAGCGTCCATTAATAGGGTGCATCCACGCTTAATCCACCGCACATGCATCCTCCATACATCTTTCTATACTGTCGGAAAGACAGCTAATTTGAACGTCGGAAGATTTACGGTTGGAGCAATTCCTGCCGTTTTCTAACCTCTTATTTTCAATTGTGTTATACAAGTTCAGGTTCGTGACTATGGAGACTGGATTCGCGCAAAATTGACTAACACAAAAATCCGATTTTTGATTTTCAATTCGTAGGACAATACGAATTCATGGTATGCAACAAACATTGCCTAATTAGTTATTTTAGAAATTATAATATATTTAACATTAAGTTTATATCAAACTTCATAAGTAATTATAAATAGTCCTCTTACATGAAATGCATTGAACTCGAAAACAAAAAAACAAATGAAATCTGAAAAATCACAAATATTTAAAGAAGGCTTTCCTTTAGTTATAAACTATTATATACTCTCTGCGCATTCTAACAGTGTTGTTCGGCAAAAAAAATATATATATATCAAAAAATTGAGACCGTGATATAGCGGTCGCTACAGATTCTTTCCTCCGGTTCGGTCACGTAAACATTTGGATCCGGCGATACCATCGTTATTCTTCAGTCTGCATGAAGATCTAAAACCCTCACCGAGCTTTGTCCATTCGTCAATCGAAATGGAATCGACTAATTTAGAAGAGAATGGAGAAATTGGAGGTCTCATTCCTCTGGCTTCTGTCTCTCAACAGCCATATGTCTCCGAGCTCCTCTCCTACACGCTCGATCGCCTCCACAAGGTCATTTCTCTCTCCATCATCCTCACTGGAAGTTTGGATCTCAGTTTATTGTTACTCTCCGTTTCTCCTCAGGAACCTGAGCTTCTCAGAGTTGATGCAGAGCGTATTCAGCGCCAGATGCAAGAGGTGGCTGTCGCCAATTACCGCGCTTTCACATCTGCCGCCGATGCTTTGCTTTCGATAAGAGAGGAAGTCTTTTCCATCGATAATCATCTTGAATCTTTGGTAATTGACTTCATTTCAGTTGTTTTATTTTGTTCTATAAATTTCAATATTAGATTGGCATTTTTATTTAAGTTCGAAGTTGAAGTCGAGGTTGGTAAATTTTCAATGAGTTTCTGCGTGCTTGAATGCGGGAAGAGATCTACTGTGTCTTTGTTTTGAATATGATCTGGCTGTTAGTACCCAAAATGTTGAATCGGAAAGACTGCTGCTCATAATTGCTAGTGTTGGCTAGTGCTCAATGTTCTGATTGCTAGTGCCTTGAGTAATTTCGTTCTCTAGGGTGGTAGGAATTATTCTTATGATAAGAATGCAAAATATTAACTTAGATTCAGTTATTTCCTTGTCTATGACCAGCGGAATCATATCTAGCAAGTGAAGGCCTAAAAGGATGTTTATTTTTTTTGCTGTCTTAAATAAGGAGAAGATAGGCCATATGCATTACACGAACTATAATTCATGGGGTGTTTATCTGTTCATAAAATACGAAGTGAATTATCTTTTGACTTCTAGCATTTAATTTTTTTTCTCATTTTCATTGCATTCTTTCCTCATATCCAAAGAGCTTCTTTGTTTCATGATTTTGTATACTTTCACTTGAGCTGTATGTTTGACTTTCGGCCCTTGGTCATCCTGTTGTACCACTTCTTAGTCTTTGTGGGAGGGTTGGTAAGAGATCTAGATCCTTGTTTGATTCTCCTTTGGTGCCATCTGGACATATAACTATTCATTTTCAGAATGATCTTATTTGAAATTAAGACATGTAGATTACACAAAGTCATCTTCATATCAATGGATGGATGACATCCATATATCTTCAACTTGTCTGTGTGCTTTTATAAAGATGATGAGAAAGTTTATCTGTAATGTCTAGGTCCATTGTCTGCCACATGGTAGAGCTGCTGATATTAAAGGCTTTGCAACTATGTGCTTTTATAAAGATGATGAGAATATTTATCTGTAATTTAGGTTCATTCCATTTACAATAAACATTTTTTCTAGCCTATTGATGTCGCTCAAGACCCTCAAATTCAGTAGCAACCTAATGGAGCCTTTAATTAATGCAAGGTCATTCCAATAAGAAAGAATTTGAATGATGAAGACAGAATTCCAATGATAAGGGATTCCCAAAGAGAGATAGCAGTCCATCTACAGGAAGGAAGTGAGTAGAGAGTCCCAAGGAGCTTGGGGATAAACTTCTTGCTATAAAGCATATCAGAGGAGAAGGGGAGGCAGAGAAGGCTTTTTTTTTTTTTTTTTTGATGTGAGAGTCAATCCTCTATTGAGTAAGTATGATAACCCTTTGTTAATGACTAAATCTCAACCCTTAGGTGATTGATTTCTAAGAAGACTATCAAAGTATGTTAGCCATTTGTTAGTGAGCGAGTCTCAACTTTTAAGAGAATGATTTTATCCAAGCATGAGTGATTCCTTTGCAGGGTGAGTAATATCGCTTATTTTGGTTGTTATTTGGTTCCTGTTCTAAGATTGCAAGTGACATTCCTGCTGATTTTGTTTGAATTACTGCAAGTTGAATCCTTTATTTTTGTTGTTGCTGCCTCGGGTGTCAACTGCAGCGTGGTTACTCCTCTCCATTCCTGCAACTTAAGATGATTCAACTCTTATTGCTTTGTTGTGTCCAAGTTGCATTTCGGAATGCTTATTGGCCAAACGGGCTCCTTCAATTTACAAGCAATTCAGACGTTTTTGATTTTTAAAATTTGTTCTGCATTGCCATCCAAATGGGTTCCTTCAATTCACAAGCTATCAGATGTAGTTTTCAATTAAAAAAAAAAAGGTTCTGCATCACCTACTGGATGCATATGTGAAACGCTGGGAATGTTTAGACCCATTTCTAGAAATAGGTGCCTAGGGTTGGATAGCCATAATCATAATAAGATGATTAAAAAGTGCAACTGTAATAGCACACGCTCTTATTGACAGAGGAAAGACTTAAGAACTAATCAATTTGAGAGAAAAACTCTCAGCCTTCTCAAGCAAATAAAAGATAAGTCCACTAGAAAATCGACGTAAAGCCCAAGTGGTAAAGACGCAGTAGATTTCCTAGTTGACTCCTTTTGACACGTGAATATGAAGAATTAACCTTCGGATTAGTCCTCCAAGCAAGGATCCGAACTCCTTTTGGTTTCCTTCATAGACTCAAGATTCTAAACCTACTCTTTCAGTCCAAAATGCCTCAATTCCACATATAAGCCACATCAAAACTTCATGAGATTGTAAGTTAAGATGCATTTAAAGGTTGTGTACATGGAAGAAAATATTAGTATTGATATCAATTGTGATCATATCAGTATTGGACATATCGAGCAATATGTATTAGTACTGGATGTATCAGAATCGACAAAGTTTTTAGTGAATTGTGAACTGATAAGGAAATATCGGCCAAATATTGGGTAAATTGCCAATACATTGACATATTACGATTTTGTCGCAATGCTGGAAAATTATTGTATATTGCAATTCTGTCGTAGTGTTGGGAAATATTTGTATTAGGGGGTCAATAACGATATATATTGGCTGATAAATCAGATGTCAAATGATATTTCATTCCATGGTTGTGGGTAAGAGATTTTCGAAAGCTTTTAAAAACAAATCATCAAATGTAAACATGAAAGTCTCTCAAGCAGCTTGTGACTCTCCAAAACATAGTACCTCAACAAGCCTTGAAGATTTGAACCACTCATTTTTGGAAGTTAAGCCCATTTAAGTGTCGCAAACTTACTGTCAAAGCAGGTTCAAAAACGTGGTTAGTAGATCCAAAAACATTGACAGTGCTGATGACCTTTTTCTCTCAAGTTGACATCACACAGAACTACTGTAACCTTGCAGCTCAGGCAACTGTCATTTAGGAATCATGTTGATTGACTCTGGAAATTTTCAGCCCAAGCTCCAATTGTGTGGCCATCTTGTGCAATTGTAGTATCTCCGTCAGGCTGCTGTCAAGCACGCACTAGATCAGACTGACACTTACTATATGTAAAGATGACTCAAAATACAACACTTTGTGATGGAGTTTGACAACACAAAAAGTCCTAACAATATGGAATGGTAATTATGAAAGCTGGTCATTCAATTAAATGTGTATGAAAACTTCCGTAGATACTTGTAACAGTATTGTTTTTTCCTGCTCAGAATTTTTATTGGACTCCTATATGAGGGCACATTTCTGGATGAGGATTATTGCATAGAATAAAATTTCATCCTCTTACTTTGCAGATAGCTGAACTCCCAAAGCTGACATCTGGTTGCACTGGGTTCATTGAATCTGCCGAGCAGATTTTGGAGAAGAGGAAGATGAACCAGACATTGCTGGCAAATCACAGTACTTTGCTTGACTTACTTGAAATTCCTCAGCTTATGGACACGTATGTGGAATAGTTGTAAAGGTCACATGTTCAAATTGATACAGGTCTCAAAAGGCCTATGGTGCATTTTTGTAGGTCTAAACCAAGCATATCAAAAGTGGGCAACAAATATAGGAGATAGAAAGCAAGTACAAGTATTAGTAGCATATCAAAAATTTTTAGTAGCATATAAAAAATGGTTCACGTATTAGTAGCATATAAAAAATGTGTTCCTAATTATTAATACTATGGATAGCTATGGACTTGTCAAAGGCACAAGGTTATATGTTAATTGAGCTTCCTGCGTACTGTATCTTTTGTCTTACTCTCCCCTGTTGTATTTATCACTGGGTATTTAGATTAATTGTGAGCAGATAAGATTTACACATTCGGTTATGTAGGTGGACTTTCATGATTTTCGCTTCAACCATGGGATAAGCATCACACCCTTTCATTTTATCATCTGGGGGGGGGAGGGATTCACAATTTTACCATTGACTGCCATCTGCTTTGATGAAAACATACCACAAGATGCTGTGTTGTTGTGGTATGAGAGAATAATGTAGCGCTTTGAAAGGATACCACGACGGTTACAAGGAAGAGATTTCTTGCTTTTGAAAGAAAAGGTGCTCCACTTGCGATTTTGCGCATTGGTAGGCTTTGGGAGGGTTAAGATGTATGCAACCTTATCCTTATATGTGCAAAGAGGTTGTTTTTGTGGTTTGAAGTCATGACCTTCAGTTCACAATAGAGTAACCTTACCGCTGCATAAACACTTACCATTTTCTTTTAGAAGAGAGAAAATTTTTTTATGAAGCATATGTTGTTGAGTTATTGAAGTTGGTTCCGCCCTTTTTTGCCATGCATACTTATAGATATGCTAACAGTTTTTACTCTCATATCTCTTAAAAGGTGTCTTACTTCTAATTTGTGTGAAGTTTGGGGGGAATTATTTTTTGATACCAAATGCTTTTTAGATTTACTGGTAGGTTTCTTCAATGTGTTTATACAAAATAATGAATAATAATATGAAAAGGTGTGTTTTGAATCAAGAGCTGCATGAGAGAGATGAAATGGTTCTCAAATAGAAAAATGGACCATCATTTTTGAATGGCACCCATTGGAAAGTGAGATGATCTATTTGGGACTTGGCAAAAAGTTGACCCTTTTGGAAGGACATTATGAGCACGGTGCTGTGTGATGACAATATGTAGGCTGTTGTTCTTAGATTGTACATGGAACAATTTTTTAATTCTATGTTTGCTTCTTCTGTTGGAGTATACATTTGATTCAACATTTAACTCATTGGTTTTTTTTTTTTAATGCTTAGTAAAGGATGTCAAGTAATATCATTGTCTGTAACATGATTAGATTGCTGAATGAGCTATCAGGAATTCCTTGTTCTGAATTAACTGTTGTAGGGGCCTTGTTTCTACGTGTTACAGATGTAGTATTTTGTTTATTCTTCATTCAAGAACATTGCATTGTTGAAATTATATTTGCTAAATAACAGTCAATGGGAAAGACAAATGTTAACAGTTTTGTGAATTGCTAACTTTATTCAGATGTGTAAGGAATGGAAATTATGATGAAGCTCTCGACTTGGAAGCTTTTGTTTGCAAACTTTCAACAATGCATCCCGAGTGAGTTTATTTTCCTTGCTTACATTGTGCTCTTGTATCTGCCATTTCCAGTCAACATCCTGACAAGGGAGCTTATGGGTTTTTTTCCTTGTCTTTTTCTTATTTTTGATTTCTGTAAAGACTTCCTGTAATTCAAGCATTGGCTGCAGAGGTTAGGCAGACCAGTCAGTCTCTTCTGTCTCAACTTCTCCAGAAACTTCGATCCAATATTCAGGTATTAATAGTTATCTTAATAAGAATTTGCCGTCTGGCCACATTTATTGAGCAAACAAGGTCACTTTTGTGCTGCTAAAAAACCCGAAATGGTTTGGTACTTATCTAGAGGGTGGAAAAGCTGCACTCATTTTGATATTGGGTTTTGCAGTTGCCAGAATGTCTCCGAATCATTGGATATTTACGTCGAATTGGAGTATTTAATGAATATGAAATGCGTTTACAGGTGAGGTTTTCAAAGTGTTCGATAGACTGAAGTTAATGAGTTGATGGCTGTTCTCTCGTGTATCTAATTAAGTGCTGATTCCTGACTGGGACTTGTATATTTGAATTAGTTCCTAAGATGTCGAGAGGCATGGCTTACTGGAATTCTTGATGATCTGGACCAAAGAAATGCTTATGAGTACCTTAAGGGAATGGTGAACTGTCACAGAATGCATCTTTTTGATGTTGTTAATCAATACCGTGCCATATTTGCTGATGATACATCGGGAAGTGAAGAAAACTATGATGGCGGGCTTCTATTTAGTTGGGCTATGCATCAGATCACTTCTCTCCTTAAAACTCTCAATAAAATGCTCCCTATGATATCTGAAGGCGGATCATTGTCTAATATCTTGGATCAGTGCATGGTAAGGGTATTCCTCAATAGTTTTGTAGTTTGCATTGTATCCTAACAATAATATGGCCTGTGGTTTGTCTTGCTTTTACTTTCTGCTTGTAAGTATTTTCTAAAGGCATCTATGATGCATATGCTTTTAAATTCCTATATATGCTTTGCTTTACTCACCCATGAGCTGCTTTTGCTTATTAGCCTGGTTGCCTTCTCTCTCTACATGAGAATCCTCCACAAAATCATGTAGCAGAATGATGAAGTCAGCCTCAACAAACCACCTAAATATGTTATTTACTACTAATCATATGAACTATTTGGTTTTGGCTTACTGCAAAGCTTTGGTTAACAATGCATACCAAACAAATAAAAAAAAAAGCTTTGGTTAACAAAAATTTGCATTAAATGTTAGCAGCTCCTCAAGTAGTTATTAGAGAGAACATATTTTATTTGTGCCAAGGATTTCTTCTTGATCAATAAAAAAAAATTGAAGTTGATTCAGCTGGTTAAACATAATATATACTTGGGGGACATCCTGACTAAGAAAACCAAAAAGGCAACTTTTGCATAATGATGGAAATGGGTAGTTGGCGTTGCTTTTCCATCAAGGATATGTGTTGTACTTTGTTTCACATGGGGCAGTAAGCTTGGATGGGTATCAGATCCCTTGCCTATTAGTTTCTTGCTGGTAATGGATTGCTGTCATGTGTATTATTGGTGCTTTTCCATCAACTAATTTGGAGCTCAGCATTGTGAGCTTACCATATTTCTATTAACATTCAAATGTGGTGCATTGATGCATTTATGCCATTCTATGGTGATGGAATCTCAAAGAGGGTGAGCCTCGTTATTGTGAAGTAGCTCCATGGTCATCTGGACATCACAGGTTCAAACTACATTGGAAATAGAATTTTTTTAACATGAACACCTACTTTTTCATTAAATTTTCACTTTGTCCACTTTTTCACCCTTCCAAGTAATTATTAATTTTTTGCAGTGTTCAACAATGTCATACCAATTGACATAAAATACCTCACATGTCACTAATTTTTGAGTTTTTTTGCTTTCCATATTTTTTGTTTTGCCTTTTACTTTTGTTTTTCTACCGAATTGTGGTTTATTATATTTGTATGGGGTGGTAATTTTTTTAAACAATCTAAATTTTACCTGATTTGCCTATTATCCTGAATGAGCCTCACATTGATGGCATTTCTGTCATGTGGTGTAACATTGTCAATCCTCATAAAAAAATTTTGGTTGTTAAATTGGAAAGTTGAAAAAATAGGAAGTTAAAGTGAGAGAAGCCTAAAAAGTAGGTTTTATTTGTGCAAACCTTGGGAAATATTTCATGCTATGGAGTCACCAGATGCATTTCATTATTGAATTAGAATATCCAGCATTTCAAATCCATGTCAGTTCCATGCTTCATGTTTTGAATGAGTCACTGGAAATATAAGAGTCACTGGTTTTATTTCGTGCTTAATGAGTGCTTTGAGCTTTTAAAATCAATGTTCTTGCAACACTTCACAAGACTCCACTGACTTCCTGAAATGTATGCATGCTTTCAGCGAGAGAAGCGATTTTGCTTTTTTTCTTTATTCAGAATTTTGACCTTAACCTTTCCCTTGCATATTTTCACAGTATTGTGCTATGGGGCTTGGTTGGGTTGGGTTGGATTTTCGGGGTCTGCTTCCATCACTTTTTGAAGAGTAAGTCTGCATTCCAAACTTTATGCCATGACCTTTCTCCATGGATTTTCCTCTTTCCAATAATTCAGTTGAACTTTTTGCAGGGCAGTTCTCAACTTATTTACAAAGAATATGAGTACTGCTGTCGAAAATTTTCAGGTAACATTAACAGTTGATGTGACGTTGGACTTTGCTCATGGCATGGTGGTGACATTTTATTCTTCTGTTCTCTCTCTCTCTTCCTCTCTCTTTTCTTTTATATTTCTATATTTTAAATTGTAATATGTCGCAATCACCGGTTTTTCCTTTTCTCTTACTTTCTACATCCTTTGTTCCAGCTTGTCCTGGATTCACACCATTGGGTTCCGCTGCCAGCTGTTGGCTTTTCAGCCAGTAGTGCAGGTGAGGAAAGTCAAGAGGATGTGACGCCGCCGCCTTCCTTGATGGAGCATCCACCTCTTGCTGTATTTATCAATGGTATGTTTGATAGCCATCTTGTTTGCAGGAGGATGAAGAGTATTAGAAGAGGAAAAGTGATTAACCTGGTGTTTTTAAAGTGAATGTCACGATCTTCTTGTCAGTGCAAATGTTGGCAGTTTAGCCACAACATTTTTGGCATACTCAGATTTATGCCTGATTCCTCTTGCTAAAACAAACTAATATAGGACTAACTGCCCTTTTGTTATTATCTCAATGTCCAAAGGCAATGCTTTCCCTATGTATCAGGGTGATTACCATTGCACGAAAGTTCGATATCCAGTTTAATGAGGCCATGTGATAATCGTGTAAAATGGCCAAATCTTTTTTCCATTTAGAGGAATTATCATGTAATAAAGCAAGTAAGATGAAATGACAATTCCTAAAACAACGGCAGAAATACAGTTATATCTTCTAGACCGACTACAAGCACCATGTCTGTGATCAATGTCTCACAGCTGGCAGACATAACTGAGATAGTCATGCTATGAGGATATATTTAGATTAAGATGCAAGCCCTGATTAGAGGATAACATTTCCATCTTCTCTGTTTTGATCTTTTGCAGGAGTATCTGCAGCAATGAACGAGCTACGACCGTGTGCCCCTACAAGCTTGAAACACATCCTTGCTCAGGAATTAGTTAAGGGATTGAAGGCTGTTCATGATTCCTTATTGAGGTACAATGAAACTCGGATGCTCAGAGAGACTGAATCTGTGTTTTTCTTCTCACTTTGCCGAGCATTCATGGAGGTGAAATTCATACAAGCTCGTGCTGTTTCTATCTGCAATTTTCTCACCTTCTTCCCTGCTTAACGTGCTTCATATTCTCCATTAGGCCACCTTCCCCCATTGTGCAACATGCTTTGGTCGTTGTTACCCTGGCGGGGCTGCCCTAATTTCAGGTGCCAAGAGTTCATTGGATGGCATCACAAGGCTGCTGTCAGTCTCATTATCCAGAGAAATCCCCAAATCAGCCCTTTATACGGAGGGAACAAGTAAATCAGAAAATAGGAACCTTTCGGTGGTAGAAAATGGGGTTTCCCCTGGTGTTGTGCAGAAAGAAAATAGGGACATAAATGATAAGGAGCAGGGTAATGAAAATTCCACTGCTGACTGAAAAAATGAGGATCTGTGGCTGTCTGGTAGGAGTGAATCCTCTCAAAATTAAATGTTAGCCATCAACATTGTTCTGTGAATCAGACTTTTTGTGACTTGCATAATCTGACAATAGGCGAGGTTTCTCATGCTGCCTGACTGTTTGCATAACCAAAAGAAGTCAAGTGAGCCAAGACATAAATTTTGTGCAGGGACGGCGCAGCCAACTTTGGTATTTTGGAGTCAGAAAAGATGAAACTGTTTTCCTGCATACGCCATCGCATGCTTTTGCATTTTGTCACGTTTGTGTATGATGCAGGAAGCGACACAGCCTAGTGTCAGGAAATAGAACATTGGTGGTTGTGCTTCTGTTGGTGTCATGGGATACGGGTCCAAGTTGCCTCATGGGTATTGCACAGACATGCATTATGCACAAGCAACGGCTGTAACTCTGTTGAAATCAGTTTAGAATAATATATTTGCTTGGTAGAAAAATATGAGTTGAGTTGATAAAGATTCCACGTGGAAGAAATAAAAGTTACGGTGGCTTTTATATGTGCATTGACTCATAATTAAATGTACGTGTTTTTGCACAGCGATGCTGCAAGGCCTCCATCCTTGACAGTAATGAATGACTGCCTGTCACGAATGGCTGAGGTGCATGTAGGTGAAGCACCATGCCGACGTGCCATGTACGCAGGATGTTCACATGTAAAGTTGAGTGTTCAAAGATATGTATAGTAGGTAATTGTTTAGGTGGTTTTAAGGAGTTTTAGGATGACTTATATAATTATAGAAAATAAAGGAGATGTAATTTACTTTAAAATATTCTTAAGTAGGGGGATGTAGAAGATTTTAGAATATCAATGAAGGGTTATTCTTAGAGAGCATTTTAGAGGATAGTTTCTAGTCATTTATAGTAGAAGATGAAAGGATAATTTTAGCCATTGGTTAATGAGGTGATATTGCCATATACAGTGATGATGTGGTTTTTTTCTCATTCGAAACAAGTTCATGGAATCGTAGAAGAAGCTAAGAGGGAATAAGCTAGGCTAATTGAGGTGAAGCCAAAGGGTAGGATAATTAAGAGTGGCTAGTTTTGAGAGTTTTGGGGATGAGCTGGGAAGGATGAGTGTAAGAAAGATGCTTTATACTTTTTCTACATAATCTGTATAATGAAGAGTGATTTTTTTTTTTTTTAAAAAAAAAAGTCTTTGTGCTTTTTCACATTTTGTATACATCATCTCATAGGTGCTATGCAAATGTTGCATGAAGGACATGGGTAAGATGTTGTCCCTGACACTTTGATCATAATAATGCACAACCGCTAGAAAGCCCATGCATGATTGATGAGTTCTTCAGAAAATCTGGAGTTTGGAAAGTCTAGATTTCATCGAGTATGAAGCTCGGAAAGTCTGGGAACTCGGAAAAGTTGAGGTTTTTAATGAGGTATCGGGTGTTTGGATCTTTCCATGGCCATCAGGAGCCTTCCTCGGAAGCTTGGTATACCCATTGACGGTGATCCCCTGGATTGTAGTGCTGCAATAGGTGAAGCCTATTGACGGTTGATGCTGGAGTAAGAAGCCTATTGATGGATGGTTAGTCCATGATGGTGGTGCTACGAGATTCACGTTTAAGAGGGAGTGTTTCATGTGAAGCTTACTCATGGGGGAATTGTTGGGAGATATGTCAGTTGAGTTGATAAAGATTCCACATGGAAGAAATAGGAGTTATAATGACTTATAATTAGTTTATAGCCAATAATTTAGGCTTCTAGAGATGTGTCCGACATATTTATACAAAATCTATACTTGCACCAGTCTTATGTATTTTTATAGCGGCCCTGTTATGAGATCTTTTTTCTCAACAATTATGAATTATTTTTTATAAAATTAACATTTATCTCACGCTTAATTGGTAAAAATATAATTTTTATTTTCACTT
>JAODPA010111368.1:0-19501 GCA_025585075.1 Nepenthes mirabilis
TACATTTATTTTTTATATATTTTTATCTTTTTATACTAGGACTGTCTCGGGACGCACGTTATTCAACAAAGACTGAACCACATGCTGTGTGAAAAATTAAGTAATCAAGATATATTACGGGCAAGCGATACAGACTTGCCAAGCTGCGACGCGCGCCTATGACGTTGAACAGGACGCGTTCGCATTGTTATCTCTTGCCTTGCAGATATGACAACATTGTGGTACCGGATTTTAGATAACGATGGCCGCGAACTGGCTGAGACAACGTTTGCCGTACTCTTCAAATGTCCTCAGCAAGATCAAAAACCCTATAAGTTAGGCAAAATTTGATGCATTAGTGTTAAATTCGTTAATCAAATAATTCCAACTGAAAATTTCAAGTTATTCTGAGCTGTGAACCTGCTTCAGCCAATGGCGACGGTCGCGGTGGTGGTCTCAGTGGTGATTTTGGCTTGTGTTTTTGGCTCAGAATCCAAGTACATGGTGTACAATACTTCGCAGACAATTGTTCCTGGGAAGCTTAATGTGCATTTAGTCCCTCATACTCACGACGATGTCGGCTGGCTGAAGACTGTTGACCAGTACTATGTCGGTTCTAATAACTCTATCCAGGTACCCCCCCCCCTCTCTCCCATATCTAAATTATCAAAACATTTTTAGTTTGATGATTGCAGTGATCCTCTTTTGTCCGTGGATTTTTTTAGGGAGCTTGTGTGCAGAATATATTGGACTCGTTGGTGCCTGCGCTGTTGGCTGACAAGAATAGGAAGTTCATCTACGTGGAACAGGCAAGTTTGATTTCCCTAAGTTTTGTCATTTGGTTGAAATTCACCAATTTTGGGTTTTCGTTTCCGGGAAAGTGGAGGAAGACTCACCTTACTAGAAGTTTCAGTTTCAAACAGTTTTACCCCTCCCTCCTTTCTCCTTTATCGTTGGAGTCCGAAATGCTGCTTTTATGAATGATGAGCAACTGAAGATTACGAGGGGGTGTAATTGGACATTTGTCATTTAGCATAAGTGAAAAATTGGAAGGATTTTGTTTCATCCCTGCAAATATTGGAAACAGAAGCTTTCTGAAGCTGAGGTGGGAATGGGAAGAAAATATAGAGTTGTCAATTCTATTGATATAGCATTCTTCAATTGCAAAGCTTATTCGAAGGCATAATTTTATATCTCATAACATACATAGTTCCTTTGGTCACGAAGGCTTAACAGCAGAAACTGCTATATGGACTGCAGTTTGACAGTTGGGATAAGATTCAAACTTGGATTTCGTGTGAATTCTGTCATCAGTGATTAGTGATGTAGAGGCAGGTGTTAACTTTCAAAGTTAAATAGTCGCACTAGTTCATAAGCACACTTTTTTTAGGAGTTTTTTGACCCAATTAATTTATTGGCATTGCAAGAGAGAAAATTGGTGAAATGCATAGACATGGATTATGACAATTTTCTGTAATTGCTCACAAGCCTAATCAGTTGATGTAAACCTCCCATAACGTGGCAATGCATTATCTTGACCTTGTAGTGAAGGTGGTTCAAGTGGTAGACTGCCTGCTCTTTCATAAGAAAGATCGAGGTTCGGCTCTCCTTCGCTGTGTATGTGAGTTTTATCACCAATAAAAAAGACCACTTTATCTGACCTAGGAATTGTTGGATATGTTCAATTACCTAACATTCATTGTAAAGTTTGGCTAGACAAGAGTTGCAGTTCGACATTGGAGATCTTTGTTGAAAAATAATTTAAGCAACGCACAATTTTATAGAAAAAACGTTGCAAGATATTGTGCCATGATGTTATGGTGAGAATGGCAATATATTTCCTTGATGCATGACCCATGAATAGCTTCAACTGTCTAATTAGCCATATAAAACTGTGCTGCATCTATATTTGCATGATATTGAGAGCAACATATTGTGCCAAGATACTTAATTTTTTATGGAATTGATATTTGAATAGAATTTTATTCATTTCTGTACATCCCCTACTTTGAATTGATCTCTCTTACTTGGATAATTTAATAAAATTGTGCATTTCCTTTTGCTAAGATATTGTTCATACCAATATGCAACATGCCGTCTGAACTTACAGCGTAAGCTAATACTTGTTGCAATTTGCCTAGGAAGTTTTTCAAACTTCCATTTCTACCTTAACTGTAGTTTGCTTATTATCGGCAAAAAATAAAATACATTGTGCTTTCCTTTCAGAAAGATTTCCTTCTTATCATCTGGTCAGAACCATACCTATCTGTGTCTTCCAGTTTGTGTGACAAAAGTATCAAGTACTGCAACGTGTTGCATTTTTTGCTTGCCATTCAGTGGCTCTTATGTTTACTATACTCCAATGCTGTTCTATTGACGTAAATTTTTCTTGGCAAATGCAGGCATTTTTCCAGCGCTGGTGGAGAGATCAAAGCGAGGCTATCCAAATTGTAGTCAAACAGCTTGTGAAATCAGGCCAGCTAGAGTTGATGTAAGTAATCATCTGATTCCTGTGGTAATACCACTTCAATATAACATGTAGCCCAGATCACATCGACTGCAACTGGCTGGCTCAGATTTTGCCCACTAATCTTTTTTGTTATGATGTGTGGCTAGATGAGATTTAAGCTTATGACACTTGAATGGATCATTTCTCAGATTTTATGGGACATTAAATATTGACATCTACTTACAATGGTTCCTTGTCTCAGAAATGGTGGTATGTGCATGCATGATGAGGCTGCCCCCCATTATATTGACATGATTGATCAGACAACACTTGGGCACCGATTTATAAAGAATGAATTTGGTGTGACTCCACGAATAGGTTGGCAAATTGATCCCTTTGGACATTCAGCAGTGCAAGCTTACCTTTTGGGAGCAGAGGTTACCTATCTTTGCAACTAGCTTTTATTTGATCCTTTATTATTTACTAAAGCCCCTTTTGTTTGTGAAGGCTTTCATGTACAAGGACTTTCTCTTGATATCTGTGATAGAAAGTGATTTTATTGAAGAAATAAACTTCTCATGCACTATCTCTGGAATGGTGAGCTTACTCCTGTATTTTATAGGTAGGATTTGACTCCCTTTTCTTTGGGCGGATAGACTATCAAGACAGGGCCAAGCGTAAAAATGAGAAGAGTCTTGAAGTTGTCTGGCATGGTTCCAGAAGTCTTGGTTCAACTGCACAGGTGAGCATCAAAATGTTTCTTCCATCTGAGCTTTCTCTCATAATCAGTGATTTTGCTTTAATCCCTTTAATTGCTATGAAAAGAGTTCATATTTTTCCGTTCTGCAGATTTTTTCTGTTGCTTTTCCTGAGAATTATGAACCTCCTCCTGGTGGTTTCTACTTCGAAGTTAATGATGATTCCCCAATTGTCCAAGTAACAATGTCTATCTCTAACTTGACGTTGGTTATGGCTATATATTTCTTTGAAAGAATAATATTTCCCTTTTTCTGATGAAGGACGATATCAATTTGTTCGACTATAATGTTCAAGAACGAGTTAATGACTTCGTCGCTGCCGCATTATCCCAGGTTAGTGATGATGGATAAAGCCCAAGTTAAGCATTTGTATTGAGGTCAGATAATGCTTCTAGTTCTATTTGTCATCATAAGCTCCATAATACTCTAGTGAAACAACTATTGATGTACAGCAGCATATTACCTCAGTGTGTGTGTGTGTGTTTTGTTTTTTGTTTGGGTTCTGAAATCCCTAGTTATAGTCTATTGTGTATTGGATAGGGCCTTCAAGGTTTGAAGTGCTTGACAGATTTACCTGTTGGATATATCTCGTACTGTGTCTGTGAGTCTGTATTTATTACTGTGAGTCACGGTCCCTGTGTCGATTGTTGAAAAGCCCTTGAATGTTGCAGAGTTGGGAGTGGCAGAGGCTACTTGACAAGCACAAGAGAATGTGCCTGTGAGGCTTTTGTGGTGTTGGGAGAAGTTGGTAGCTGACCCAGGAGAATCCAATTGCAGAAGCCAAGCTGACACAAAGCTGGCTCTCAAGGTGTGCGTATGACCGTGCCGATGGGAGAAAGTCCCATGTCCAAGAAGTGTGAAGCATGTTGATGCAGAAATCTCAAATATATTAGAGAGATTCAATTTTATATGAGACATATTTGATTTTTATTGATTTTGATTTTATTTGATTTGTTTTTATGTTTTATAATATATTAAAGATTTATAAAATTTTATAATTTTGGTAGCCCCTAGAGTACTAAAGGAATGTTATATTTTATTTTCATTATTTTCTTATTTTAGGTCATTATTAATTAGAAAATTATAATTGTTTTCTAATTAATCTAGGAGTAAGGTGCCTATATATAAAGGCTCTACTTTTATTATGAGAATTTATTAATGAATTAAATTAATTTTGATAGATTATGTTTCTCCTTCCTTCCCCAGTTATATCTACTTAGATTTTTCAATTCTCTTCTTTGCTTCTTTTCCCTCTGCCCCCTTTCTCTTCTTCTTCCCATTCCTACATCACATGCCCCATGTGGAAGCATTGAAATGGGATGACTTTGAAACAAGCAGTTTGGTATTTGATGGAGATAATGCCATCATGCAAGTTGGGGGATTTCATTGTTTAGTCCTAAAACCCTAGAAGCCTCTTTATGGGAGATTTTTGTTTTCTACCACCCCATGATTGTCTTAGTGCATGGAGCACTAGATAGCACATAATTTTGTTACCTAGTGATGGGATTGACATTAGGACATATTTCACAAGGGGACACTTCCCAGCAAGGGCTGGAGGAATCAATAGTGCTCGGGAGTGGAGGTTGCTTTCCTCAATGCCTTAGGGGAGATTGGGGACACCTTGCTCTACCTGTAACACAGAAGGATAGTTAATTTGGGTGAGATGCATTGAGCTAGCTTGGGCTTGTGGCCAAGTGTGCTGCTACATCCACAGAGCCATCATTACGTGTAATCACAACACAAACTAACGCACTCAATATATTGAAATCAAGTTTACTGTGCATGCTACATGTTGATGTATATGGTAAACTGAGACATTTTTCTGCTTGGGTAAATTTACGGGGTTCTGTTGCCTGCGGAGCATGGTTACTCCATGATGGTTTGTGACAGTTACTCATGGAGTTGTGATGAACCGATTTTCATGCCCCTAACTTGGCAATAAGCTAGAGAGAGCTCAATGGTAGGGACAATGTGTTGTGCACACAAGTGATGTGCATTTGTAGGCTAGTAAGTCTCCAGTGTTCCTTAGGAGCATGGGTGCCCCATTAGGTCTGCTGTAATGACCTGGTGTGTTGTGATGGGTTGATTGTGGTGACCTTTGAAGTGAGGCATTGTGCACCATCACAGAATGAACGTGTGCATGTGCAAAGTTGTCAAGAGAACCTATTGATAGGCAGTGGTTTTGGCTTGATAGAGAACTTAATGCTGAGAAGCATTCAATATGCATAGGAGCTTCAAGCTAAGACAAACAAAGCAGGATTCTTCGAGAGAGGAGTGCAATTGGCAAGCTTGTATGGCTAAGGAGTTTGAGATGGGATATTTCGATCCTCGATTGAGATAAGGGTGGCCTTGACTTAAAGTGTTGGCAGTGCATGGTAAATTTTTCTTGCATAACAATAGAATCATGGTGATATGCAAGTGTGTGTGATTACTAGCTTTTGTGTGTCAAATCTGTCTTCTCTGCATATTCTTCACTTTCCTTCTTTCCCAGTTCAGTCCCATGACAATTTTGGTTTCACTTTTAAGTTTGTGGTGCTCCTTTTTGTTCCTATTTTCCGATGGGTAATTAAAGATATCTGTTCATTGGGCACCAGGGGTGTCACCTCTTGACAAGAGAAAGGGGGTAAGCCTAACGAAACTACAACAAGGCCTCTGCCTTGAAATTGTGTGCAAAAAGCAGAGATAGAGAGCCCCCAAATGTAACCAGTGTGGTTCTCCAACTAAAATTGTGGCAAAGTTTCTCATGTACGAGGGATCACCACATTACTCCTCCAAGTGGAGCCACTACCTGCATGTGCGTAGTTTATGACACTTTCCCATAACGGAGATATTTTTCTCTTTCTTTGATTTGGGTTATTCTAGAGAGTGATAAGTCAGCACTGTTCTGAGGAAGTGATACCTATTCTATATGCAAATGCTGATTATAGTTTATGTGGTATATTTGACTATATTTGAAAGATGCTTAATATGGGGGCAGTCCACTTGAATATGAGAACCCTCCTTTTTTGTAGAATAACTTGCATTTGGTCAACCATATCCATATCATAGATTTGTTACATTTGAGGAACTTTCCATATCCCATTATTGTGGTTTTTTCCATTTCATATTTAGGGATTAACATTATTTTATTCGCAGGCAAACATTACTCGAACAAATCATATCATGTGGACGATGGGAACTGATTTCAAGTACCAGTATGCTCACACATGGTTCCGGGAAATGGATAAGTTTATTCATTATGTCAACATGGTATGTGTTTCCCTAGTTCTTCACCAGATGGCTTTTGTGAATTTGTGATCCCTTGTTGATTACAATCCTTTTCATCTAATCCTCATCAATGATATAGTTGATGTGATTGTACTCATGATTCTAGGGGTTCCTGAATTGTGGTGGTTGAAACATTCGACTTTTTTTCTGATTTGACAATTAAATGCGTTTCATAACTGTAGATTTAATTTTGACTGATGGATGAGTTATGCAATTGATGTTTTGATAACCACTTTTTCTAAATGATCAAAGATTTCTGCAGCTTGCTTTATGTTTTTTTCCCCCTCTTTTCCTTACTGCTTTCTATTACTCTGTTGTGGTGTTTGTTTTTAATTTGAGAAGTGCTTTTGGGGAAAAGTTATAACTTATAATAACTTTGGCCAAAAGCCCTTTTGCAGTGTTTTTCCAATAAAATTTTCCAGTAGAACTTCTTAAAGAAGGCAGAGCAGATATGGAGAACCGCAATCAACCTTTTAGGAAGCTCTTGGAGAATATTCAATTTATTGCTTTTTCCAAAAGCTTTTTCAAAAGCAATGCTAAACAGTAGAAATCACAATACTCCATCTGCACCACAAAACTCATTCTGGAGTTGGCCACAATGTGGCTTGTATAGTTCATGATCTAGGGATAATGAATGCCATTGTTGATGCCTTTTTTTCCATTACTAGTAATGTTATCCGATTCTCACAGGATGGGCGTGTGAATGCTCTCTACTCAACCCCATCTATCTATACAGATGCAAAATATGAAAGTAATGAATTCTGGCCGATTAAGAGTGATGATTTCTTCCCGTGAGTGGAACATTTTTAAGCTTTGGGGCCCTTTTTTTCCTTGTTTCTTTCTTAAATGTTTCTGATCTAATGGAGCAAAGTGTGTGTGACACCAGATATGCAGATCGAGTTCATGCTTACTGGACAGGATATTTTACTAGTAGACCAGCCTTGAAACGTTATGTCAGGATGATGAGTGGATACTATTTGGTACAATTCACCTGTAACACTACATGAATAATTAACTTGTATCTCCTAGAATTAGGTTATGATAAATCATGCTATATTTGTTTGATGCAAACTTCAGGCAGCAAGACAACTGGAATTTTTCAGGGGTAGGAATAGTTCAGGTCCCAATACAGATTTACTGGCAGATGCCTTAGCCATAGCTCAACATCATGATGCAGTCAGTGGTACTGAGAAACAGCATGTGGCCAATGATTATGCAAAAAGACTTTCAATGGGTTATGATGAGGTGCATATTTTGTTGTACATTCATTCATCTATTGGGCTTCAGGTTGTGTTTATAATCATTAACTCAGTTTTACATTTCAGGCTGAGGCAGTGGTTGCATCATCAATTGCTTGCTTAGTTGAGTCTCCGCCATCTCTTGGTTGTGGGAACCCATCTTCAACATTTCAGCAGGCAATAATTGAAACCCCTAACTGGTTCTGTTTGTATTATTATGCTATCATCATGGTGTACTTGTACAATGCAACATGTTGCCTATTTGGTGTAAATATCAATGATCATGCATCTCATACATGCTAGACCTATCTGTAGATCTACTGTTGGAGATTATTACAAATACAAGCATATTTATTCAGTTTTTCCTGTGGATTACAGCCATGACAAATTGTTGTGCAGATAGCATAGATTTTTGACCTCTGGACTTTAATGATGTTCATAGGCTTGATGATTGTATTTTTGCCTCCAAATATAAAACTATATGTTACAAATTGTTCACATTTAATGGTTTATTCAGGCTTTGAACATTGATCGTATTCATGCTATTTTATCAGTTGAAGTCATTACTGTCTCCAAGTATGAGTTACAGCTTAGGTGGCTCAACTTGCGTAAAGTGGTTGCTTGGTTAAGATATTTTAGGTGAATAATTAAATGCAAGTAAAGTGGCAAACAAGGGCTTGTGTCAGTTAAATTTTGGAAAAATATTAAGACGGAATGTTTTCAACCAAAAAAACTAGAAAAGTCCAGGTGTTCTATAAATCTGCTGAGAGAATTATATTAATTATGATGGTAGTGGTACATCTGCTAAGAATAGTATTGATCTAACTATTTCATGACGGAAGAAATTAGAAAGAAATCTGTCTAGTGAAAGCGTACAGCAAACATATCTATCTGTTGCTTCCACTTCTGGTCAGAGTCTGTATTTTCCACAAAACCTTCTCAAATAGTACTTAAATGGGAATCAAGATGTGAACTGACTTTTTCCCATGATCTTTGCAGTGTCCACTTCTAAATATAAGTTACTGTCCTGCATCAGAAACCGATCTCTCTAATGGGAAAAGCCTGGTAGGACAAGGCCTATTCCTGTCTGACATGTTTTATGCTTTGCCATTGAGTAGTCATATTTCTTCTGTTTGACATGGTATTCCATATCTTATTACACATCTCATTTGTAGATTGTGGTTGTGTATAATCCTCTTGGATGGAAGAGAGAAGATATTATCCGAATTCCGGTAAGTTTTTCTTTCACTTTTGTGATGGAGAAGGTCCACACTGCAAATTATATATTTTACGCTTTACGCACTAACATTGACTATTTCCCTCAAAATATTTCAAGGAGAGATCATATACTGGTGGATCTCCCTTGTGCCCCCTGCTGCTCTGCATTTTTCATCTTTTTGTGCAAGGCATGCCATTGCTTTTGAGGAACAAAGCATGCCTAATTATTTGTTTATACGTTTCTGGACCTGAAGAGCTTAATTTCCTGACATGCCTAATTGTCCAAGCCAAAAAAAGCTCTAGAAGAAAAGAAACAAATGAACAGTTTTGTGTTAAGAAAGTGTAGAGATCTGATGGCTTCTATCTATTAACATCCGGAAAATATCTTGAGCTTTCTGCCGCCCTGGTGTTTAGGGCAATACATAATCATGTGGTGGTAGGTGGGGGTACTGCAGTGAAATATAATTATCAGCAGACCTAGAAGGAAATAGTATGAGCAAAGGAAGGCTTTAAAGAAAATACTAACATCTCAGCAGTGAGAGAGGTAAGAGTAGCAAATTAGCAATTAGCTAGTGTGGCTGGTGAGCTGCCACTATGGGCATGATTGAAAATTCTACTTAAGTCACTGTCTTCTACTTTAAAAGAACAAATTGGTTTGCTCTTGCCATGACTCAGCAGAGTGCATTACTCATGTGGGCAATTGTTTTATTCCCCTCTATCTGGGGATTCCGCCCATATGAAATACCAAAGTTCTTTGTTCGTTTCTCATGATGCTGAGGGTCTTGCACTCCCAAGAAGCCTTTTCTTTTAGAGTAATTTGTTGACCTAACAAAGCAAAAAAGTTACTCTCATCAGTATTTGTTTATTATTCTTTTAAACAAAATTCTAATTTCAATTTATGTTCATAATGAGATGATGTTAAATAGATTATTATATTGCAAGTATCATAGTTAAAAATTTAGGCTTGGTATCTGACAATTGAGGAGTGGTTAGACCCACTTTTTGAAAACCAGTGCCTAGAATATGATAATCACAATCATAATAAGATAATGAAAAGCTTATTGAAATATAAATGGCACAAGATTTTGTTGATGAAGGAAAAATTCAAGAACCAATAATTCGAGAGAAAAACCATTTGGATTTCTTAAGTCAGTAAATGATAAATTTATTAGAAAGTCAACTTATAATTAAGGTAATAAAGACGTATTAGATCTCAAAGTCAAATCCCCTTGGCAAAAGAGTTCACTCCTCGGATTACTATCTGAGGCACAGATTTGTACTTCTTCCAAACATATTGGATTTTTCCTCACCAACTCTAGAATTTCCAAACGACTATCCAGTCCATTCCATCCACCCCACTTGATGTGTTTGTGTTATTAAATCCAATGTCTAGCAAAATGCCTTAATTATACGTATGAGTTACACACTAGAACTCCGTAGGATTGCAGGCTAAAAAATGTGTTAAAGATTGTGGGTGAGACATTTCCATAACCTTCAAGCATAAGCTATCATGCAAATATTAAACTTCGTAAGATTCCATCCAAAGCGTTTGAGATTCTTTAAAAGGTAGTGCTGTAAAATCTGGGCCATCCGCAGTGTTTTCTATAATTCAGAGGAAATGAACAATCCGTCTGCCCCACTATTTTTAGAATATATGTAATAACCAACCAGTCAAAGTAGGTTTAGAAATATGGATAATGATGATAACCGTTTTTCCCTCGATCAAACATCCATTGAGGCTCTTGGATGGTCTGTTGCTTGAGCTCCAGTCACACAACAATCACTCGCAGCTACGATAGTCCACTCAAGTGCCTGTTGCGCAACTGCAGTAGCCTGCTCAAGCTCTTTTCATGTGCAGCTCAATAATTTGTTCAAGCTTTTGTCATGCGGAGAAACGACAACCAACTCAAGCCCCAGTCAATCATACATCAAGCATCAGCCTGAAATCTTACTCAAACAACCTTCAAGTACGCATAAAGGATTGGACCACACTGACATTTGAGATCTATAAAGAGATCTCAATATATAACACTTCATCATGGAATTTGCCAGCACTAAAAGTCCTAACAAAATCTTTGCCGGGAATTCCATATTTTAGTATTTTACTTGTTGCAACTATATATGCAAGAAACTTTATTTGCTCGTGTGTTGATTGGAATTTGAATACCGGATTCCTTGAAAAACAGCAGAAACAATTTCCATTTGCTTAACAAATTGCTCGGACTTCGCTTCCAACAATGTTGAATTTTTGGTTACACCATCATTTGTTGTGTTATTCACACGATTGAATTCACTATAGGTTGCCAAAGAAGATGTTACTGTTCATGATTATGAGGGAAGAGAGATTGAGTCACAGCTTCTTCCTCTATTTGATGTTCATGTGGGCATAAGAAACTACCATGCAGCAGCATACTTGGGTGTAACTCCAAGAGATGCACCGATATATTGGCTTGCATTTCAGGCATCTGCACCACCTCTTGGTTTCAGCACTTACATTATATCTGGTTCCAAAGGCAGGTTTTCCCATATCACTGCTAGATTTTTTGAAAAAGCATATCATCTAATTGTTCAAGCTATGGACATAAATCTCTGTTGTTCTGTCACATTGTTGCAGGTTCTAAATCAAAGAGATCATCTTTATATAAATATCAAAATAGTAAAGAATCTACTTTTGATGTCGGCCCAGACAATTTGAAGCTTACCTTCTCTGCAGACAGTGGAAAGCAAATTCGTTACCGTAATACTAAAAATTTGGTAGGTTATGAACGATCTATTGCTTATGTCTATCCACATGACACTCCTAATTTTATTCCATTAATTCTTCAATTCGATTTTTTTCTGCTAATATCGAGTTATGGATCAATTGATCTCGTAGTTATGTACTGACTTTTTCTGACTATTATCATCTTATGCTGCCTTATTATCCTGCTTCCCTTGTTATCGGGTTTGTATGTGTGTTTGTTTCGCATCAGGATCATGATTCTAAGGCAATTCATGCATTTATTTTCAGGTTCAGAAATCTGTTGATGTTTCTTACAGCTTTTACTCTGGATATAATGGAACAAAAAAAGATCCCCAGGTCTCTTCTGCATATGTTATATAATTGTTTCTACCTTGAGAATTCCTCGGTAGGTTGTCCATATCACGTGTTTGCTAATTTTTGTAGGCTTCCGGAGCATATATTTTTCGCCCCAATGGCACATATCTCATAAAGCCTGAAGTACAGGTGCAGAATGCTATTTTAAATCCTAGGTCCTCAGTTTTAATGCATTATGAGGCTGTAATTTATCAATTGTGGTTTTTTAATTTTGCAGGTTCCAGTTACTGTTGTGCGCGGACCACTAATAGATGAAGTGCATCAACAGATTAATTCATGGTTATATCAGGTTAACCGTGTTGAATTGTAGTCATGTTAACTTCTTCCTTGTTTTATATCTGAGGGAAATGCACCACTTCTATAAATCAGTACATGTAAACCTACCCCAAAGGGTTGTGTGAATGAATGAGAAAAGCTGCTCTGGGGTGCCATGGGCCGCTGCTCTACCAATCTCTTTTCAACTCTCTTTTTCCTTGTTTTTTATTTTCTTTGGATTTTTTTTTTGGGGGGGGGGGGGTTGGCGCGGGGGGATAGGGGTTGGAGAATGGCAATAATTTTGCATATGCCTTTTGTTTGTGTCCAATGCTTTGAGTGCTTTAATTACAATCAAACTATTTATAAAAATAGGAAGAAATATCTGCTGTAGTCACTGAGATGAAGTTTTCTTGAAAAGATTACATGGTGGCAATCTAGCTGGGAAAGTTTGTGAGAAGCTAGTTTTCTTCTCTTCTTCCCATAGTTGCTATCCTTGTTATATTTCTTGTTATGTTCTGGGACTACTAATTATTTTGCAAAACTAATGTGTCAGATATGACACTTAAGGTTTCAACTTGGGTAGTATGCATGATAGACTTTGTCCTTTAATGACGAAAACCTACTGCTTCAATCTTGACACTGTTGAGTCAACTGAGATTTGGGCATTGCAATGTGTTTGACTTCAAGAGGATCCCTGTGTAGATTTCTGTCTCATTGTGTTAAACAATCTCCATTAAGGGTTTGAGCATGCAAACAACTTCGCATTAAATTTCTGATTTGGATCAAAAAATATGCAGATCACAAGACTTTATAATGGGAAGGAGCATGTTGAAGTGGAACATGTGGTAAGCTGATGCACTCGCTGTTTCAGATCACCTGAAACTCTCTTCCTTTCCTAGCCTATCTGGCATGCACATGTATGCATATGGATAACAATAAAGCTCTGTATATTCTACTCATTTTATGCTTTTACCAAGGCACGATGATGGTTAGAATTCTTTTAATGCACCTTGATGGCATTCTTGCTGACAATTTACTTATCAGGTTGGACCTATACCCTTTGAAGATGGGATCGGGAAAGAAGTTGTGGCAAAAATTACAACTGCAATGCAGACTGATAAAACTTTCTATACTGATTCTAATGGACGTGATTTCATCAAACGGGTATGCTATATATGTTGCATTTTTGGTTAGCTATTGTCCCAACTCCCAATGCTATTACCGCCTATCTGAGGACCATAATTTGTTCAATATCTTTCTGTTACTAGGAACGACTGGCACTAATTGTTTTTCGGACATAATTAATCTTAGCTATTATTCTTGCAAACTTTTGGGAAATTGGTGATATTGAATATTTTTTTTTGCTTTCGTACTTCATCAAATAATGTATATTTGCTTTATAGTTTGTAGAAGGCACTTAATACATACATTTTATCTGCAGATTCGTGATTATAGAGCAGACTGGAACCTACAAGTGAATGAACCAGTAGCTGGAAATTATTACCCAGTACGTTCCTCTTAGAAAGCTTTGGCATATGATTTTTTTTAAAAAAAATTTTATCTGGATGAGTCTATCTTTCAGGCCCAAGCCTATGGGGCATCAGGGTATCTATTTCTGTGTGAATATACTAAAGACGAATCCTGTAGCAGCCCATGCAAGATTAACCATTGAATCGGTGGAAAATTTGGAAAGTAATTTCTGTCGTGAAGGGTTGTACCTTTGTTTTAGAAAATTATTTTCCCATTGCAGTTTCCTTGTTTGCAAAGGTTTTCACAGTCCCTGTGAAACCTTGTTGCAATGAAGTTATTAGATATTCACTCAGCGCTACTTGATATGATTGTATTCCACATTTTGGGCAAACTGTGATTTTTTATGCTCTTTTCAGATTAATCTAGGAATGTACATACATGATGATGAGAACGAACTCTCAGTTTTGGCGGATAGAGCTGTGGGGGGATCTAGTATATCAGATGGTCAAATCGAGCTGATGCTCCACAGGTATTATACCTACCTTTGCCAAAGTTCTTTAATGAATTACATCATGATAATTTACTTCTTAATGCACGAAATTCTGACCCAACCCTACAATGCAGAAGCCTTGTACACTGGGTGCACTTTTTTATGCACTACATCATGAGAATATTAATTGTCAATCTTGTTTTAAATATTTGTGTATATATATTTTTCTTTCTTTCCTTTCATTATGTAGGAGGTTGCTAAATGATGATTCTAGAGGCGTTGCAGAGGCTCTAAATGAAACAGTTTGTTCCAAAGAAAAGTGTACAGGGCTAACAGTAAGCTACTCTTGTCAATGGTGTTGTGCTTTGACTATTGCAGCATTTGTATGCTTGATACTGTTTAATAAATTGTCTTTCAGTTTAATTGCAGCCATAAAGTTGTAATGTGACTTTCTTGAAAGCTGGTAGAGAGAGGGGGAGGAAGGGGAGCGGGCGATTGAGGGAGAGGAGACAGGGGGGAGGGAGAGACATGAAGGGGGAGATAGGTAGAGGGAGAGGAAGGGAGGGGGAGGGAGGACACTAAACTTTCAAAATCCAAGATCATAAGAAAATTTTGTTTGCATCATGATGATCCATATTGTNGAGGGGGAGGGAGGATGAGCATGAGGCTGGAGTACAGAAGAGAGGTAGAGGGGGAAGGTCTGGAAGGACAAGGTTGGAGCTCAATAGAATTTTCTTGCATTTTTTCTCACACTTCCCCCCTACATTAGAAGGAAAATGTCTTTTATAGGGAAAGCCTTCATTTAATGATTAGATTGTCGTGACTTGGAGATCTTTTGCTCAAATTGCAGAAAGAGCTTCTTTGCTATGCAAATGAAAGATCATGGACAACTGACCATTTCCGAACCTTGTGATATAGTATCCTCATGAATTGTTCTTTTGTCATTACACCTTTTTCCCTTAGAATTTTCCATGCATACCAAACTCTAAAAATTTTTTAAATATATTTTTCCTTTTGCACTAAACTTTTTGAGTTTCAAACATGGTGTTTGAGTCCTCTCTTATTCAATTTTATTGAGTGTTTATTCTCCTGAATTTTGTCATTAATGGACAAGCTGCATATGTTCTACTTGTAAGTGATAATTGTCCATCCAGAAAACGTGGGGTTATCTCCAATTTTGTATCATACCAGTGTAGATCTCATCACTGGGACATGCTCTCTTTAATATTGCAGATACAAGGAAAACTCTATTTCAGAATTGATCCTCTTGGAGAGGGCGCTAAATGGAGGCGCTCAGTTGGTCAGGAAATATACTCTCCCTTTCTGTTAGCCTTCAGCGAACATGTGAGAAGCATAAACAGAAGAGCACACTACTATTATTGTTGTCAATTTATTTACTTGAAGATGAATACCTTTTACAGGATGGAGATAACTGGCTGACCTCTCGCGTAACCACTTTTTCGGGGATTGATACATCCTATAGTTTACCAGAAAATGTTGCAATGATTACTCTTCAGGTATCGGCCATTAATTTGTGTGAGGTGTTAAGCTAATTATATTCCACTGCTGTATTAATTTTTGTCAACTAGGTATTAGGCATCAAACTCTACCAGTTTATGGACCTGATAGACTTAGGGTAACTTTGATCGTATTTCCAGTAGCTTGACACTGTTGCCTTTCTAACCAAATTGTCATGCTTCCCTGAAATATGCAGGAACTTGATGATGGAAAAGTTCTCCTTCGGCTAGCTCATTTATATGAGGTTTTATTTCCTCTCTTAACTTCTCTTGGCTTTGAGCATGCTGGATTACAGTTTTCAACTGTTCTTGTTGGCACACTGATGTTTCGTTAACTGGTGGTATGTTTGTTCTTGTGGCTATATATTTGTCACTAATGTGATTATAGCTTAGGCCAAAATCATACCCACTAGTTATACCATGATTTTCGATTTGCTTTTCCCTCTTTACTGAGAAGATTTCATTTTAGCTTAGATGCAGCTCTTAATTTTGGCTGTATGCTGCTGCTTTGCACTCGGGGTATCAGTTAGGTTAATGTTCCTTGTAAAATCTCTCTTTTTCTTCAAATGTTAATGACTTCTTGCTGTGCAATCATGCCTTATGTTGACTACTCTGTGTACCTTAAAAAATTTTCCTATGGAAGTGGTTTTCTGACTTTTAGTTAGATGCATAATTGGCGAATTTTAACCGTGACAAACCTGTGTATCTCAATAGCCTGCGGAAAACCAGAATGTTTGCATGAGCTAGTTCAACACTTTCTCACCTTTGCACAGAGGAATGACATCCACTGCAACCATTTTATGTAGAACTATTGACCTGGAGAAGTGAATTTTGTTTGTCAGTTCTTTGTCATGTACTCCTGACATTAGTTTGAAAAATTGATCTTATGTTTCTGGCTTCTTGAAATTATAAAAAGGTTGGCGAGGACAAGGATCTTTCAGTTATGACGCATGTAGAGCTGAAAAAGCTTTTCCCATCCAAAAAGGTAGGAACATTGTTCTTTGGAGAGGAGTTATACATCATTGGTTTTTTCTGTCATAAATGTCTCTCTTTTCCTCCCCTCAGATTAGTAAAGTGATGGAAATGAGCTTATCGGCCAACCAAGAGAGGTCCGAAATGGAGAAGAAGAGATTAGTTTGGAAGGTGGAAGGTGCTTCTGGTACCGAATCCAAAGTCACCCGGGGAGGACCTATTGATCCTGCAGAGCTCGTGGTGGAGCTCAGCCCCATGGAAATCCGCACCTTGCTCATCGAATTTGCCATCACGCATCATAAGTTGTTTGATGCCTGAGCTGATCTGAATTCCGGTGGGGCATCTGCTTGTTGCCATTTCAAATGTTTAAAGAGACCCTACTTGTTTTGTGTAGAATTAGTGAGAAACAGAAATTGTAATTAAGGAGGCACGACGCTTAGTGCCCTGCGCACGCGTGTATGTGTGTGTGACAGATATTGTGATCTGGCCGAAGGGGTTGGTGAATAACTGCATGCTTACATGCAGAAATAATGTTGCCATGCAACTAGTAATTTGAAATCAAGTTTTAAGTTTGTTGTCTAATTATGGTCCAAGAGTAGTAGGTTTTATAACTGGATATAGATGAAGTAAAACCTGCTCCGGCTGATATCTGGGTTGGATTGAACAGGAAATTTAGGCAAAACCTAGCTCTCTACTTGTAAAGGATCCAGATATCCGGAAGTGGAGCCACTGAAATCTGTTGAAAAGACAAAATTGGAGGTTGGCGAGAGGGTTGTTTTCTTCCGAAGGGGTCTCGTTAAAGACTGTTCTTTTGAAGAGTGATGACAAAATTGAAAAATAATTCAGCAAAAATCAATAATACATAGATTTGGCATACAAGATGAACAAATAGTCGCAGTTGCACAAACATCATCGGGTGGAAATAAAGTAAAAATTAAATCGAGCACTAGTTTTTGGTAACAGAGGAGAAAACAAAATAGCAAAAATCTCCCAAGTTTTTCTAGCCATGTTAAACAAAAAATTTGTTATGAGATGTTTAATTAACTAACAGATTTGTGATTTAGATGTAAAATATAATTACTACGAGACTTACGACCTCTTTGAAGCACCTCTTAAAATCTGTTCTCTAACTATGAATTCAAGATGCTTAGATATCTTTTTTATGTGAATTTTCTTTTTCTAGCTCTCCGACTATAGTAGTGGTGAACAATCATCAAATTGTCAAATTCTAAAGATATGAGACCTATACTTATTTGAGTTCTTAGTGTTCTCAAGAAAATGAACTTCTAGCACAAATTTAATTTTCCAAAAATTTTTCTCTCAATTGATTTTAGTCTATTTACAGCTTATTAACTCTAATACAAGATGTCCCGTATATATGAAATTAGAATTAAGGTTAAAATATGTGTTAGAAAATCTATCCAAAGTGACCAATATACGAGCCCCAGTTAGATGAGCCTTAGGTGCCATCTCTTGAACTAAAAGGCACACTAGTGCACTAAAGACGTGGGTATGCTGCTAATCATGCTCAAGCATGGATCAGGCGACAGGTGTGAGACTTGCTTTTGTCAACGCACAAGAATGCCTTACACGCTTATCAAGCATGAGACTTGCTATTGGCTACACACGAGCAAGCAGTGGGCAAACCTTGGGTGCATTATTTATTGTCAAACATGTACAAGTGTGCTTCAAGCTCGCATTAGACGCTAAACCAAGCCTATGAGTGCATGAGTAATCCTCATCCCCATATCCAAGGATCTACATGTAGGTCATTATGCACACCCAGAATACACTTGTCGCACAATATGTATAAAGGTAATTTAGCAATGGTGATCTTCATATTAACGGTCTCTTCTTAACTCGTGAGACTACAATATCTAATAGACTTTTAATGTAGTCAAAATTTGCTAATCACAATATTTCTAACAATATTTATTAATTTGTAATTTCATAATAAAATTGGCCAAGTTAAAAAACAACTGAATAATAGATTTGGACACTATTAAAATAGAAATGAAAATCTACTCCTATGACACATAACAGGAACCAAGACGCTAAAGTATAGTAAGCTTGCATCAGTTTCATGAGTTCCACTTATTGGTCTTATTTATCAAGATTAGCATAAGAAGACAAATAGTGCAGCAACATTGTGTCATAACAATTGATAGTATGATAGCATATTCGATGTAACGGGATATAACAATCAACACATATCACCTATCAATCAGCTATAATATCACAAAATAAAGCATTGAAGTAGAATTAATATCTTATTATCACTACAATGTTACAACTGGTAATCAAAGTAGTCGAGAACAAATGGTTACAACAATGCAATTCTCATCAACCACTTGGTCGCGGACACAAGGGGGCAAACTAGTCATCTTCCAAATGATTGGAGTCAGGTGTTGGGGTCACTCTCTTGTGGCATTTGTGTCCGCGGACCAGTGGACACAAATGGATGGGGACTCCTCAGATGTTCATGTCCAGGAAGTGATATGGACGGGGACTCCTCAGATGTTCATGTCCAGGAGGTGATATGGACGGGGACTCCTCAGAGGTTCATGTCCAGGAGGTATCATGGACGGGGACTCCTCAGAGGTTCATGTCCGGGAGGTGACATGGACGGGGACTCCTCAGAGGTTCATGTCCGGGAGGTACATGGACGGGGACTCCTCAGAGGTTCATGTCCGGGAGGTACATGGACGGGGACTCCTCAGAGGTTCATGTTCGGGAGGCACATGGACGAGGACTACTTCAAAGGCAGCATGGACGAGGACGCTGGTGCCTA
>JAODPA010111369.1:0-48592 GCA_025585075.1 Nepenthes mirabilis
AACAAATTCGGGGAGAATAGTAAAGATTAAACGGAAGATAGTAATATTATCAATGCCTATCGCGGGGCATACAGATCAGACGTATCGAATAATATCTGTCGGTATCAAATATATTGAAAGGAAAGAATTTCAATCGAATATACCACTGACACGATATCATATCATGACAAATATCAGTATTGAGGAGTTGACACAACCGGCCGAAATTTATGACGTTGGCCGACATTTACGTCGGTGCTCATGGCCCACAGAAGAAATCTGGAAAACTCAAACATCAAACAAGTCTTGTGGGACCGACCCACATACAAAAACACAGTAAAATTCACAGCTCAAGAGAGAGCATAAATGCAAGTCTGCACAATATACTGAGGGTGCAAGGAGCAACACGATAATGAAACAAAGGCATTTTTGTCAAACTTTAGAAGAGTAGATTGATGAAGGAACGTATAGATTAGAATCAAACAGTAAACAGAACAGAGCAAAGTCGTCAGCTCCGTACCTTTCCGACGAAACCCGTTGCAGAGAGCAGCCATTCAAAGTGTTGGGTATTAGTAGTCGTCGCCCCTGGACACCACTTCTTTGCAAGTCGGACGGAGTAAAATGGTATGTTCAAACTGAGAAACGTAGCTTCCCTTGATGTCGCACAGGGGAGGATAAGGCTGCAAAATACGCCGGATTGTTATGAGCACCGATGCCACAAGGGGCACGTCGGATTACAAAATGGGTAACGAAATTTTCAATGCGCAAAACAACCGAAATCTGAGCTCGGCATGAAATTCTTCTTTTCCTGGGCATTTTGTCATATACAGTTAAGGTGAAATAAACAAAAGAAATAGAACTGGCGGCGGCGAATCTACATTTTCTAAGGATTCGGACGTTGTTAAATATAAACTTCACAATTTTTTCTTTCTCTATACAAGGGGAGTCGTTAGAATCCTCCTCCTATATGCCCAATGAAAAGAAATTCATCGTGGGTATTTGAACAACTTCAACACATTAATATGTCGTCAAAATCTTCATCGTCCAAATTTCCATGATGAATTCCTCACTGTTGGGAGTGTGGAGGAGGACGAAAAAAGGAACAACCTCAACACGACTCCTCCGTAACACAAAAAAGAAGTCTACTTCTTTTGTTCTGTTTCTGAGTTCATGCATATGTTATCATCTGCATCATACAAGACAGATTCATTTGGTTGCTTGTGCAGGAAAATGCATGAAATTTTTCAGAAGTTTCTCTATTTTTTTCCCCTTTATTTTGGGTTTAAGGAGAATGTCTAGGTTTTAGACATGTCCAAGGTCGTCAGCACATCTCACAACCTCCAGCTTCTTTTCTTCTCCCTTCTGTTTTTATCTCTATTTTTATTTAAAACAACCATCACTAGGAAGACTAATAGTAAGATGAAATATTAACTATTATAACTACCACAGAAACGAAAAATAAGTTAAAAGGATACTTTTCTCAGCCAAGTAAGATATCAGGATACGACCATAAGGGATTGCAAATGATTTAGGTGCAACAAAAGCCTACTCATGCAAACAAATGATTTACCATCCCTCGTATACTGAGTCTTTGTACTTACCAAAAAAGGTATACTGAGTCTTTGAGCCAGTACGTGGTAAGTGTGGAGTATAAACAGGAATTCATAGCCAAATGGGGCAAACCATGACTTATTTTTGTCAGACACTTGTGATGATAGACAATGTTATACCACTTATGACGAGGATTTTTACCCTGTAGCCAAATTTCTGCCTCATTGGATTTGTTTTGTACCCGTATAACAAAGCATTGAGCTACCTAACGCCAAAAAGAGGAACTGTGGCAAGCATAGACTTTGTTATTGGATTGCCAAGGAAAAATAGAGGGCATTGCTGCAGATCCTAGTGGAAGACAGGTTTTCTAAGATGGGCCATTTCATTCTTAGTGCAAAAGCTTCTGAGGCTCTTCATTTGGCCAAGCTACATTTTACATAAATTGTGAGTTGCATAGTGTAACTGATGGGGACATCGAAGACAAATATTCATTTTTATTTGCCTTCTAAATATGAAAATTCACTTTTATTTGTCTTCCAAATTAGTTGTGATTTTATTTTTATTTATTTGTCTTCCAAATATTCTTATTTTTAGTAATAGATAATTTGTTACCAAATTATCGTAGGCCTATTACTTTAGGAAGTTATTTGATTATGATTTGTTTTTAATTTTAGGAAGTTATTTGTTTCCAATTTTCTTAGATAGCGGGTTCTTTATATAAGACCGCCATTTCTATTGTTTAAGATGATTGATGATTGATGAATGAATGAGTATTTGAGTTGCAATTGAGCAATTGTGCTTCCCTTTCTCTCTCCCCCTTTGGTTTGATCCCTTTCTTGTCCCTACCCCTCTAGTCTAACTTCTTGTCCCTACCCCTCTATTCTTCTTCTCTCTACTTTCACCCCCCTCCCTACATCAGTAACTGCCACCATAATGTCTATAGGGATGTTAGGTTCTTTAGCTAATTTTTGGCAGACATTGTGGCAATTAAGATTAGAAAATTTTCTTTTGAATTCGATCCTCAAACTGATAGACAGATTGATTGTTCATAGGAGCTTAGAAAACAACTTTGGGAATTAAATTGCAGAAAAAAGGGAGTATGAGACTCCATTTTGTCCACAGCAGAGCTCATCCCATTAGAGATTGTTTATGGCTATCCCACATGCCCTATTGATCCTGTTCCTTACAAGTGATTCCACAATTCTTGATCCTCTTGGAACCACGGATGAAAATATCGCTATCTGTATTAGTATTGGTATACTGATATTAAATATATCAGACAACATATATCGGTATCGAATCGGATGAAAAAAAATTTCTGAAAATCGTAAGTTAATAAACCGTATAAGATATATCAACAAATATTTTGAATATCGAATGATATATAAGCTATATAGCTGATATGAAAATATATCAGGATATTATTTAGGTATAAAAAAATATCAATATCGGAGGACCCCGAAACTGATAGATATCGGCAATATGTATTGTATCGGCCGACATTTACATCAATGTTTGGAATCCTTGCTCAACACATACTTGACTTACATGTTGAAAAAGGCCAGGACTGAGTAACAAGTACTATGAGCTTACTGCTGATGAGTATTGAAGAGCGGAACAGTTCAATGTAGGTGATTATGTGACAGGTCATTTGCATCCCAACATCAATGTAGTTAAAGGAGCACGGAAGGGAAGAGGGTGGTCCATGGGGTCTAGGCTTGAAATGAAGGCATGATGAAAGTGAAGGCACACATTTATGAACATCGAACAATATACGGGTTGTATGTCCGAAATGAAAAGATATCGTGATATTATACATATCGGCTCACATTTGCATCAATACTTAGAACCTTTGCTCAACACCTGCGTGACTTACATGTTGAGATTATGCAAAAGATAGGATTGAGAAACAAGTACTATGAGCTTACTGCTGTTGAGCATTGAAGAGCTGAACAGTTCAATGTAGGTGATTATGGGACAGGTCATTTGCATCCTAACATCAATTTTGTAAAAGGAGCATGAATGGGCAAAGGGTGGTCCAAGAAGTCTAAGCGTGAAGTGAAGGCCTGATGAAAGTGAAGGCACGCATTGATGAAATATGTAGATAGGATGCTTTGTAATGAATTTTCAATTGCTAGAATTAATAATAGAATATGAAACAATATAAAACATATGTTATATAATAATCATCTACTCATAATTCAATTAAACTAAAAAGATAGCAGTTAATAAGCATATTAACTACTAACACACAACAATATAAATAATTCGAAAATACTATTTTCAAGCTATTTCTAGCAAAAAACAACATTAGTCGTCATGATCAAACAAATGTTGTTCCTTTCTTTCATTGGACTAATAGGCTCTAAGGTCGTCTTCCTCCTCATCTCTCTCCTCTAAATTAGCATATCATTCATCTATATGCTCCATCAGAGTAACCCTAGAAGCACCTATCAAAGTGGATGACACTTGCCTTCTTATGAAGCATTCACATATTCTCAATCTAGTGCGAAGTGTATATAAACAACTCTAGCAATAGAAACCCATGTCATAATATCATCCTCACGTACGAATTCAAGAGCATTTCACAGGCAATTTTCTCATATGTCACAACCGATCAAGGGTTAGTACAAAAGTAACAATTACAACTAATGGCTTATTTAAGAATAAACAATTTCAATCTTTAAAAAATTATCTAAAGTCACAGAGCATTACGTGCATGAGAGCCTAGGCACCTTGTCTAGGTATGTGCATGGTGCTAGACCTCGTCCCTCTAACAACAATACCTATATTTCTCAAAAAAAGAAAAAAAACCTTTCAAAAGATTACGTGCTCGAGCAATTGGACCCTTATCCATAACATGGAAGCTACGACCTAATGCTTACTTGAATTTCTTGATCAGTAGCGGTACTCTTGCTTTCAATAAGTGAATGAGGATGACTTATCACTCATCTAAGTAAATTTGAGCCACCACCTTTGCCTACTAGTTTCCTGCATGTTAAGACTCTGACTTTTCCATAGTCTCTGACTTTACCACACACTAATGCAGAGATTGAGTTCATAATGGATGATGAAATGGCGTCCACTTGGCAATGAGGACACCACCACTTCCTTGTCGCATGGCAAAATCATTCAAAAGCTGAAGCTATTTAACTTTATGATCAGAGCTACCTTAATTCAAACTTGTCCAGGTTTAGTTCTTTTAACCCGGAGGAGATTTGACGGTAAATTGACAGTGAAATATTTTAGGCGCTATAGGATCATATTATTATCTTATCAATTATTACATATTTAGATTTCTGAGATATTCAGTTATTTCATTTCAGGATGTGTTGGTTAATTATTGACTTAGGTGATTCTTTTGGTACCTATAAAAGTGTGCCCTAAGTTATTCTCTCGACAGCTTCGATGATTATTGACTTGAGTGATAATGACACTTTCCGCCCCCTTCATCTGGTTTCTCTCCCATATTTCTTCTCTTCTCCTTCTATTTCCCCTTCATTTTCCATTTAACATGCTTGTTCGACATCACTTTCATCAACAATTCATTTGCTAAAGCTAAGAAGGTTATATTAAAACACCTCCAAAAAAATAGCAACAGCATTCACGATCAGACAACCTTTTCAAAACCATCGTACCAAGGACTAATAAATAGAGATAAAGTAAACCCAAAAAGGGCTTAACAAACCCCCCATCAATCAAGAGCAAAGATGAAAAACATATTTGTGGCACGTCATAACCGTATTGGCCATTATTGTGGTAAATAATGACCGCATTACCCACTTACCACAAAAACCTAACGTCTTCATACAGTTGACCACAATGACCCATTATATATGACCATAACCTTTTCCATATCAAGCTTAATAACAGTCCACCCTAATTTTCATTTTTCTATCTTGAAGTGCAACAAACCTCATGTGCTATAAGGAAACTGCCTTGAATTGATCTATCCCTAACAAAAGCTCCCCACAGAAGGTGGGTAATTTAATAAGGGGTTTCCTTGTTTCAATAGAGCATCCCCCTTAAAATGTAACTCTCTCACCTTTCTGAACAGATACACTTCTTCACCTATGGAACACAAAAAAAAATTCTCTCAGATGTCTTCTAATTCATTTCAGAGGGTTCTACAAGGTTGGCAAGGGTGGAAACTTCCAGCCCTCATTCACACATTCACATGGCACATCAAGGTAAATCCATTGGGCCATCAGCAAATTCGAAAGTAGGAGCAAAATTTCCAAAATATACCTGAACAATTCCAGCATCGCACAAATTCTTTAGTGCCATGAGATATTTAGTCTCTCCCAAGCGGTCCAAATATCGCCGGCAGAAAGCTAGTGTAGAGAAGTTCTTGTTGATTGTTGCTAGCAACTGTTTGGCTCTAGGTAGTCGCAGAGGAATATGTCCAACATCAAAGTTCTTCATGTAATGGCTGCATTCTAAATCTTCCCTAACATACCCTTTACCTGAACATTATACAAGGGCCACATATAAGCACACGTCAAAAACACACTCCTCCCCACCCGCAAGCACCCCCCCCCCCCAAAAAAAAAAAAAAAGAAAAGAAAAAGTAAAGCACAAAGAAATATCTTCTGTNGAGGAAAAAAGGGAAAAAAAGGGAAGGCAAAAAAAAAAAAGAAAAGAAAAAGTAAAGCACAAAGAAATATCTTCTGTAATTGAATAATTACTACCTGTTGATCCAAATGTTTCGATTGCATAGAATTCACCCTCTTCCATTCTCGTCTGCAAACCACCCTTCACTATGGGGACAGATTTGCCAGCATGTATCTGATAACGTCCAATGCTATGTCCATTTAGGTTTTGGATGCTCTTAACTGTCAGTCAAAGCCAAAATTTTTTAAATATAAGCCATAATTCAGTCCATGGCAAATAGAAGGTTTTCCTGAAGTTGCTCAAGAATATTAATACTTCTGATATCATAAAGTAGTCATTTGACACCATATGATCCCAGTTTCAGTAAACGAGGATTGAAAAAAAGGAGCAGGCACATGAAAATTGCATAAAACATGAACATCCTTAGGTTATATAATTCATCAACATCTACACACTTCAGATAACTTTTCTTTGTGGGGGAGGAGGGGGAGCAACTTAGATATAAAAACGCACCAAAATGGGAAAAATATCTGGTTATGCAGTTACATACAACCCCAAGATTTTTCCAACTTCTATTCATTAAGTGAATAAAGCATTGCCAGTTAATCCACTAACAGGATAAGAATATACAGTAATGCATGAACATTGCAGATAAAACTAAATATTGAAGGGAAGGGACCCAATTGATTTTTTTTTTTTTTAAACAAAGGGACCCTGGAATCCAGAAAAAAAATGATCAAGTTGAAGGGCTAGAGAAAAATATGACCTCAGCACTGAGCACAAACTTTGTACATTTGAGGACATCATTGCTACGTCACTTGATGTGGGAGTGGTAGAGGATGCTGTGAAAAATTCACAAATTGAAGACCCTATAATATTTTCATGAACTTGGATGAGTTCTTTCATGATAAAACCATGAATTATACCCAAAAGAAGTGAGTGATGTCTGAGTAAAACTTGGAGATAAGTCTTCTAATTATACATATCTATGATTTTGAAAACCAAGTTTCTATGATCTGATCATTAAAGTTTTTTTTTTTTTTTAAATAAAAGAGCAGGACATAATCATCATAAAAGACATGAACATGTATAGGCAATAACAGGCATATCAGTCATCTAGGAAGCATAGACACTCTTTTGGGCTCAAAGTGTCAGTATTTGACTCGTGTTAATTTATTTATTTTTTTGTTCAGCACGTTCTAGACACACTCCGGACATGTCCTAACATGTTTTGAACATGCTCTGGACATGTCTCCACATGTTTTGAACACTTTGAGTAATTTTATAATTTAAAAAATATTATGGGCCAATTTGTAAATTTTAAGAAAATATGGATTGTTTCATAATTTAAAAAACTTAAATTAGTACCTCTCTTTTTAATTTTTGTCAATAGTCCACACTCCCCAAGAATATTAGTCAAGAGAGACTTCTTTTGTGGTAGGGGAAGATTTTTTTCACCAAATTTTCATAAGATATAAAGTTAAAACTCAATAAAAATGAGACGAATACGGAGGTAAAATAAATGAAGGCAATAACACAGTTGATCTTTGGTAGAGCAAGGATTTGATTTTTTCATCACAGATGAAGGTGATAACCTATAAATTAAGTGTAAAATAATAGTATTCATCAATTAAAAAATTATAAACTATAATTTTAGTTCATATATTCCCAACGTGTTGTGTCCTTAATTTTTATAAAATAATATGTCAGTATTGGGTAGTTCCCATATCCTGTGTCGGTGTCCATGTTTCATAGTTAGTCATTGAATATTTATGTAAGCAATTATAGACATCATTTATTGACTAACCATACATTTGAAAAAAAATTATTCCAGTTATGGAACCTTAAAGAGGAAAAGCGAGATAAAAGACTACTAAGAATGTTTTCTTTTTTTTTTTTTCCGGAGGGGGGGGGGGGTGAAGTTTAGAGGCTGCAAGGTAGGGAAAGAGGATCCTATCAGAAAATTTTTTACAACAAATAACTGATAATTTTATAAAAGTAAAATAACTTGAAGCACTCACCCAAAGGAAATGGATGACATTTAGAGTTCCAAATACAATAAAATTGTGAAAAGAAGAGAAAATGTCTTGAATAAATGATCAGATTCAGTCACACAAGACAATTCATTAGCAATTTCATTCTCCCTCTTGCACACATCTTCCAACCCACTCAGCAATGAAAAACAGACAGGAAAAAGAGAGAAAACCACGACAAGGAAGAATGAAGATGAGGGGGAGGGGGGAAGGAGAAGAGGACATGAGGCAAGAAGAGATTAGGCAAAGAGAGAGACAAAGAACGAAAGGGCTTGAAGGAAAATCTAAATAGCACTAGTTGTCAGGGTCTATGAGACACTAGATTCGAGTACACCCATAACTGAATTGGAACAATATAAAACAAGGAACAAACAATATAAAACCCTTACTCGAAAGATATCAAACAAACCATGATTAAATGGCAAGCTCTCCAATTTAAAATTCCAAATATATAAATAAAATCCAATCTTCTAAATCATTGTCTAAAATAAGTCCTTGAAAAACCAATACTCTTTAGTCTGTCTTTCTACCTAGGCAGAAAAGAACCTGACTTTAAATAGTTTTCTATTGATATCTACGTGTAAGGAAAAAACATAGGACAGAACCGACATAATAGGGTTGGTCCATTCACAATTATACAGGGTTATTTAAATACATTATAAATTACAACTACCCATATAAGGAACACAGCACAATGGATGACTTCAAACATATTCCCTGTATATTACAACAGGATATAATATATATGTTGATCATACACAATTTGTTACAAATGTAACTGACATGACTATTAGAAAAAAACTTGATGACAACATCAGCTAATTGTTCACCAGTTCTAATATATTTAACTTGAATAAACCCTTACTGAAATTTCTCACGGAGGAAGTGACAATCTACTTTTATATGCTTGATGCATTTCGTGAAATATTAGATTTGACACAATGTGTATCATTACTTGATTATCGTATCATAATTGAGATGAGCTCGTACTTTTACATCCAAGCAACTCTAGTTACTATCAAATCCATATTACTTCATATGTAACATGTGTTAATACACAATATTCTAATTCAATACTCGATCTTGTAACTACATTTTGCTTCTTGTCCTTTCCCTCCATGAATACATAATACCCTATGGTAGATTTTTTATCATAAAGTGATCCAGTCCAATCAGCATTAGATAATCCCTCGACTCGAGTATGACTGTAATTATTACAATGCAAGCCCCATCTTGGTATACCCTTTAGGTACCATAGAATATGCATGACTGGCTCTAAGTGTGGGGCTTCAGGAGAGGGCAAAAACTAACTCGGAGCACTTACAAAGAATGCGATGTTTATTCTAGGCACGACAAGGTAGTTAAACTTACGAAATAATAGACAACATTGCTCTGATTCAGCAAAAATTTCTTCATTTGGAGATAAATTCATTCATGGACCAAAAGGATGAACCACCCGGTTTTGCATCCCACATGCCAAACTCTTGGAGAAGTTAAGGTGTGTACTTCCATTGCGAGAGAGATGCGTTGTCAATACAACGATACCTTGTAACTTTAATACTAAGAAAATAGAACAAGCTTCCCAATTCCTTGGTTTGAAAATTATTTTGAAGAAGCACTTTGAGGTTGGCAATACTAATATTATCACTACCAGTAAAAGTATTATTATCCACAAAAACAAGCAGGATACACAAAGTATTAGAGTGATAACAGAAAATTGAGTAGTCACTGTTACAACGAGCAAGATCAAATTCAATAAAATTAATGTGATTAAATTATATACATATTTCATGATGAATTCTCGCAGTTAAGTAACTTCTAATAAATTTTTTATTCTTTGTTGATTAGGAAATAATCAATGAAGGAACAAGGGTTAAATGGTCTTTTTTACCTTACCCGAATTTTGTTGGTGTTGTTGCAAAGCTTACTTTGAGCCCTACAATGTAGTCTCTACAAATGTCTCAAGTATCTGATGATTTCGGAAAAAAACACATGCAATATAAGTGAATTTTGAAAAATTCCACTAAATGGGGCAATGTATGGGCCTTGATTGGGTGGAAGATGTGAAGATCAATACGACAGAATTTTACTCCAATATTTCAAAGGAAAACTAGGACAAAGGAGGAACACTTTTGACTATAATTTAAAAGAGGGATGTTTACACAGAAAAAGTAGGGGAAGGCTAGTCTGCACACACAGAAGAAGAAAAAGAAAAGGTACAGTTTGGCTAGACAGAAAACTAGAAGCTGGGCAGTGGCAATACCGGAATCCAGAGGCAGATTTCCTTCTTCCAATTTTCATCTCTACTTCTTCCTCTTTTCCTTAGTCCTTGATTTTTTGAAGGATCAACACTACCATTTTCATGTTTGTTATTTATTCAAACATGAACTAAGTTTTCATTACTAGAGTTCTAGTCATAGCCTTTGGTTAAAATATGAACTCAAAAAATTTATTCACAACACAATGTTTTTTTCTTTATAATTACTTCTCTTTATATTTAATACTTTTTAACGCTTGATTATCATTTGAATGATTTGATATTATATGTTGAGACCAAGAGGAGATGTGTACATAAGTGATCCTGAGAGAAGTAACATAAGCTGTATTGTAGATTGAGATATAACACATAGACTTGTGCAATCTTTGAAGAAATAGATTAAGTTTTATGCATAGTTATGTACTTTATTCACACAAAAATATAGTAAATAGATATTTGATCATAATTTTGCTATAACCCGAGATGGAGCATTAATTATTATTGCTATCTTGCTTGTCATTGTAATTGAGTATTGTGCATGAAAAATTAAAAGATGGTATTTAGGAATATCTAGGTAAAATAAAAAATATCCCGTATCTCCCTTTATTTAATTTAATCTTGTGCTAATGTGATTTACTTAGTAATTAGTTATCCGTTTAGAAACTCAACTATTCCCTCATTTAATTTAATTGTTTAGATAAATATTAGAATAAGGCTCATTTGGTACTTAGCAAAAGATTTAATCCTTTGGGAGACAATACTCAATTTATTAATTTATTACTTGTTATAATATCAAGCACTAGCGATTTAATACAACAAGAATATCACTGAATCTGCCCAACTAAACACGTAGCGATTGTTTCAACCCATTTAATGATTTTTTTTAGATGACAAATATGCCTAGACTCCCCAAAAGAACAAATTCAGGCAGCTAGATAAACTTCTTCCTAAAGATTAACATGAAGAAAAGCATTCTTTGCATCCAGTTGATTTAATGTCCAATGTGAGTAGCTGCAAGAGGTGTAAAGATACGTGATATTAGTTTGACAACCGGAGAAAAAATATTAGTATAATCCACCCTATATATCTGAGCATACCTGTTAAACACCAACCCAGACTTTAATTGTGCTAGAGAGCCACTTGGATTCACTTTTACAGTATAGACCCATTTACAACCAATGGGTTTCTTTCTAACCAATAAAGAAACTAGGTCCCACGGTAGATTATTTTCAAGAGTAGACATCTCCTCCTCTATAGCTCCCAGTCAACGAAAGTGAGAAGTCACTTCAAAAACGGTACCAGACACAATTAGAGAGTCCAAGATGAGCACAAAGGCACATAATAAGGGCAAAATATGATTACAAGAAACAGCAGCAAATAGAGGATATTTGGCACAACTATAATGACCTTTTAGTGATACAATTGGAATATCTGTGTCAATAATCAAAGAAGGAGCTGGACGGTCTGTAGACAAAGGAATCAGATGGTTAGGGGCTGTCTCAAGAGAAGCTACGGAAGAGGAACCAAAAACCTGACGAGGATCACAAACAAAGGTCTAAGAAATAGGAGACGGTAGTGGAAGGGGGGATTGCAAACCATGATGCGTGACTCTATAGATAAGAAAATCATAATCAAGAATAGATGACAGACTAGAAGAAGAAAAGTCATAGACCGGTATGGAGAAGTCAATGAACTTGCAACAAGACACTAAATCTGATCATCATTGACAACTTGTCTCCATCCATCAATGACATTTAAGTGTCTACCAAAAGATTAGTGACAACTTGACAGCCTAAAAAACACTGTAGAAGTAAAAACACATGTGATCTATAAACTTGGTGGAGGATAACTTTTCTTGATATGAGGTATCAGTTTTTAGTACATGGGAGAAATGTGCAATGCCATAAAATCCAACCAGTACAGACACAATCATGCCCCTGTAGCTTTTTTTTAATGGCCAAAGGACAAAATGCATACATTCTCATACCTCAATAATCCATATTTGCCAAACATAGGATGTCTAATATTGTGCTATGATTCCCAGAAAAAGAAAATAATGTGGTGCCATGCTTTTGAACCTTTGGCCACAGACTAGTGTGTCAGCAGGACACAATCCCACAAGCAATCCCCTTTAAGGATGGCATACAGGTAAACACATCCTATCCTTGCATCCATATTGTTAATTTGCATGATAGTTCCACTCTTTATTTCGTGCATGTAAATGTAAAGTATACATTGCATAAATATTACATAAATTCATTTATATGCTCATTTTTTATTCTGGGAAAATTAATCACAAACACTAATCCCAGTGAGGGTGGAGCTCTTGGGTCCTTTGAAGAACAGGTAAACATGGATATCTCATTGAAGGAATAGTTCCTCTCATTTTACATTGTATGATCCATTCTTATGAGAAACTATCAGTCTATCAGAATGAGTTCATCATAATAAACAGATCAAAAAAATTTCACTGGGATTCCCTGAAGAATAGTCCACTTTATTTAGACAACATTTCTAAGAGAACTATCATAGTGAGAGAATGAGAAACTGAAAAGATAGGTAGGGAATTCAATCCCAACCAGAGAGAATATGTCATGCAAAATGTCCGAAACATAGTGCATATCACCACAAAAGGTAAAATCCCTACAAATAAAAGAACTAAGGCACGAGCCATTTGCTTCTGCATGAAACACAATCTTTATATCCATACATTGAAGAAACAAATGAACAAAGGAAGTGCAAAACATCCAGGGTAACTGGCTGAAAAAAATTGCATCCGGCTTTTGAACTTTTAACTACCATACCCTGATAAACCTTTCCATTAATTTCAACCTCATATGATTCCATGACTTCTTGGATTGCAGCTCCAACATCACAAAGACGTACATCAATTCCAGCTTCCTAGTCAATATAGCACACATAAATCATTATGAATCTTCAACTCTCTGCATCACACATGCCTTCAGAAAGCATGCAGATGAGAGAAACAACAACATGAAATTAGTTTATAACAAGCGGAAGTTCTCCATCAACGAATGAGTAGACAGGACTGTCATTCTAAAAAATACATCTTGAAGTTTGTATAAATCTTGTCTGTAATGACTATTTTATAGTACAAGAGTAAGTTGAAAACAGTACCGTAACATAATATCAAATCTGAGGCCACACCCATGAAGAACAAGGAAAAAAGAAAATGAGCAGGGCAAGGACATCTGAAAAACCCATGAGCAATGAACAACTGACTTCTGCAAAGAGGACAAAGGGTATGCACAATCGCATACATTTTGTTTCAACAATAATATATTGACTCTCCCCAAGGCTTGCGATGCAGCTTCTTTCATTACATAACTGTACAAAACAGTATAATCTAAACACTGCGACAGTATAGGCATCAACTACAAGAATGTGTGGACTAGGATATAGGATAACATTCTTCCTTGAAACTATACGATAAGCACTAATTATAATGACTCGTTATGTTCAGGTCAGTTCAGATCAACAACTAAAAAGATGCCTAAAAGGCAAAATATGATCCTTCATTTTGTGTGTGTGTGCACACACGTGTGTGCAAGTGATCAAAGATGGGTATGGAATGTTATTCATTTGCCATGTGTCCATGCACAGCATTTACTTACTGCACCTTCAATTAAAAATGAAGCTTTCTGGTAACAGAAAAGTCATAATTTGAGTTGGACCACTTCTTTCATCCACACCTCTCCTTATGGAGCTTTAAATCAGTAGAGATAATGAGCATCGAGACTGGCTGCATTTGCTCATAAGTTGGAAAGTCAGGAAACAGGAAAGAAAAGTAGCAATACCTCTCATAGAAAGTTGTATTATCAAAATCATTTGATAACAACGTAGATGATACTTACCTTTAGAATTCTTTCGAAGTATTATTTCTATTCAGTGTAGCCATATATAATAAGATTAATAAATAAAAATATTCACAAATAACCTGACAACTTGATCATTGTCAATTCAGCAAAAATATACGTTGCTGTCAATTTTTAGTGCCTTCAACATAAATTTGAAAATTGTCCATTAATAAATAATATCATAGGGACCTCTTAAACAGACAAATATATAACAATTTAAAAAATAACTGCAAAGATTAAGCATATCAACATATAATTGATAACATATAATTATGTAAGCAAATTTGTAAAAAGTTGTCTGTGGAACAGTCTATATGCTTCAGTTACATTTTTTTTAAAAATTTTTTATACATATTTAGCACATCCACCTATAGTTGATCCCTCCTAATATATTTATTTATATAGCAATTCATGTGGAATTATCTAATTACCATCGAAGAGTCCTCTCATTGTAGAAAAAACTACTGCTTGTTTGGTTTTATATTGTTTCTTTATTAGAATGCTTTCAACATTTAGAACGCTCACAATTTCCACTTTGAAGCATTAAAGTTTCCCATTGATTTTCTTTTTCATCATATAGTGAACTAAGTTGTTCGTACTGTTTTTATTGTTTGGGAGGGAAGGTTGTGCTAAGATCCTCTATCTATTCTTGCAAACACAGAGACGCTAAATGCTGCATACAGAAAGCCCCACATTAACCAATAACCTACAACTAGATTACTCTATAGCCCTAGGAATAAGATTAGACGACAACACTAGCTGCTGAAGAGTCATGATACAATCAATCTATTAGTTTCAAAACATTGCCAATCCTATTGACGGTCCAAAACAACTTTCTAATAAAAATAGTGCTCACGGAAAAAAAAAATCCAAATTCAACACCAAGGAAGAAGATTTTGCAACAACTCATGAGAACAATTTACAAACAGTACATTATAACTGGCATATAAAAAAAATCAGCACAATGCAGTCAAATTTATAGATGCAGTTAACATGTATGAAACCCATAAAAAAGAATGAAACACACGCGCATTTAGACAGTATCTTTAAACTGGACACTTGGTGACCTTTTTTCCCTGTAAGAAGCAAAACTTTATCCAACAGATGCATGGTTGGCATCAGCCAAATTGTTCAACATTAATCACATTAATAGACAATAAAGATACCACCTTGATTCCTGTATTGGTAGCTTCCCGTGAGGCCTCAAGTAGTGGATTAAACATAGGATTAAATGCCACGGTGAATGCACAGTCCACAATAATTCCTGCAAAATACATAAGCCAAAAAAAACAAACATCAATAAATTTAGGAAACACGACAAACAAAACAGATGGATGGAATGAATTGGGATTGCTACTGAATAAATAGTAAGGCAGTAAATTTCTGACCCAACCTGAAGAGCAGTGTTTAGGTCTTACCATCAATATGAGTTCCAAAATCTAACTTCATCACATCATCATACTGTAGTATAGTTTTATCTCCAGAATTTGGTGTCCAATGAGCAGCTACCCTGGACATGAAGATATTATTTCATCATTTATGAATTTCTAACTAGTAATAATTACAATAAGCACAACCATGATTAGAAACGTGTTTACCAATTTAAAGAACATCCTGTAGGGAATGCAATGCCAGCTTGCAGTCCATTTTCTGATATTAATTTACGAACTGTATTTTCCAAGGTCTCACACAAATCGATCATGGACAACCCAGGCTTCACAATACTTCTGATATATTTCCGAACCTAACCATGCAAAAAAATATGCCCAAACCAATAAGTACTTTGTCCCGAACAGAAAATATATCAATCAGCCTTCATCTGTGCCATTAAACCTGGCGGTGAACTTCCGCAGCTTGCCGAACTGAATTATAAGTATGTCTTTCCAAGCGCTCCATTTCTCTCTTCTCTTCAGATGTCACCCTCCACAAGTTACTAACATATTTTAAAAAGCCCTCAATTATTAGCAATACTGAATTACAAACATCGTGCTCAAACAGCTACAGTATGCAAGAAACAAAAACCAGAACTCATATCAAGGAACCTCAAAGATTTAATAATGAAGCAGAACGATTTAGAGATGGAAAAAAATTATTAAGACATCTAGGTGGAAATAAATTGTTGCACAAATGAATAAAAGAACCAACCTTATGGCAACTGATTTATAGCTATCACTGGCTGAATCCATACTAAATGCAATCATCCAACTCAGCAGCTTATGTAATAGCAGGGACACTTTATGTTGCAGTCAAAAGACAGATTCTTATGATTCATAGTTATCCGGGACTCAAAGACAAACACAGATACAAATTCTAAAGTGTACTGATTATGACATTGATGCTAGACCAAGTCCTAAAACTAGTTAAACCCGAAACCAAACTAAAATTCCATTAAACCACAAATTCATCTACAAAAGGGCCTATTTACAGAAGATGACCAAAGCATAATGACAATTTTACTCCATTGTAATTTGAAGGTCATGGGATCAAACCCTAGAAGCAGCCCCTTTGCATTGCAGTGGTAAAGTTGAATGTATTTGCCTCTTCTGGAAGCCTGTAGTGGAAACAGTCACGTGCATTGTGCTACTGGTTTTTTTTATAAGGGCCCATTTATAAGATAAAGTGTTTAAAAAAGGGAAATAATTACTGAAATCTAATCATCCAAAGAAACAACTTTTCAAATCGAAAACAAGAATAAAGGGCTGCCTAGTAAATGAGGTTTTCTACATTCTATCTTTGAGGGGGCACATATGCATAGCTTTAACCCCACATTACATATAGGTTTCCAAAGTTTGAATATGTCATCTCCCTAATCACAATGGAAGAATTTTACCGTTGCAACAAGTTTAGCACTTTCCAAAACAATAATAATATCATTCTCTAAAATATGCTAATGAAATGTTCCTAAAACGACAAACCTAGAATAATCCAAAATGCAATAATACCCTATTGGATTATTCCTAAGGATGCCAATTTCCAATTACATGCTTTTTTGTATCATGTAAGTCTAAACCAAAGTCCAAACTAAGACTTTCCCCAAAATAACAGGTAGACAACATGGATTCTTTGAAGATTCAGCTTTGTTGTGAGTAGTTCCTTCTATTAGTTCCAATAGACAAGATTGATTTTATGATGAGAAACCACCCTCCCACCCCTGTCATCTAGCACGAGCCCTTATGATAACATGTACATAAAAATAAGGGAGCAACTTTAACATTAAGTCTTTTTAAAATACTAACAAAATCACATCTAGAATATTGCAATAACATTTACCTAAAAATATAACCAACCCAAAATAATCCACATCACAATACCCTAAGGCTATTTGATTGATTCCTAAGGATGTGAATCTCAATCTCATATATGAACCAAAGAGCAAACTAAGCCTTTCCTCAAAAGAGTGGGCTACAGGGATTCGTTGCCGACCATTGTAAGTAGTTACCTGTACTAGTTCCAATTCACAAGATCACTTTTTAATGGTCAAGAAGCCTTTCGTCTTTCCTAGTCATCCAACAATAGCTTGGATAAGATGCTCCTCACAAAAATCATGGAGCAACTAAACCTCAAACTTGCATAATCGAACTCAAGATCATGGACCAAGCCATGCGATCCCATTATACAAGATCATTCTAAGACTCCCTTCAAGCTTCTATTCCATCCTTCTCTACCATTCTTTTTGGTGAAAGGTGAACCAGTTCAATCCCCTGACATCTCTTTGAAGGTGCACTAGATGGTCACTGCTTTATATGATAAGGCATGTAGATCATAGAAAGTACTGATACTGACCTACAATGATAACTAGCACAATATGGGGAAGAATTCAACTATAGGATGAAGATAATTGCAGAAAACACGAGAAAACAAAAATGGAACAAAAAAGGTAATGAGAACACAAAGATCAAGGAACTTCAATAGAAACTTGGAGAGGACAAAAAAGGGAACACAAAAGGTAATAACAACACAAAGATCAAGGAACTACTATAGAAACTAATTAGATATAAATAGAATGTGGCTGCCCAAATTTGAACAATAAGAATTTAGAAATCTCCCAAACACCACAGCGAACACAAGCTGGAGCCACCATTGCCCTTCGTTAGTTGAGATAACAAATCTTGCATAATCCAATAGCTACCCTTTGATCACACTCTCCCTCCAACTGTAGTTCTATAAAGAGTCATATGACTATACAAAAATATCAAAGATATGAAAGATCTCCCTCCAAGCAGTACATCAAATGAATTTTTTTTTTTCAATTATTTCTTGGTTTTGGTGCATTTCATGTAACAGGATTATTTCCATATCCATATGATTGAGTCCTTGGGTTTCCATTTTTTTGATAGACGTCTAATTGATGGAATTCTGAATGGGTTTGATTGATAATCAAATAAAGCAGACGATATTTTAGCCATTTGCATCAAGCTCAAACTTCCTTCTTGCATATGGGGTCAAAAAGCCAAAATAAGTGATTCTAGCACCTTTGATTACCAAAACCAAATCTCCCTATGCAACCTTGTGCATCCAATGCTCATCCTTCCCAAGCTTTGGGATCCAACCACTACAACATATTAGAAATATAACCTGTTTGTTAAAAGCTAACATAAATCCAAACCAAGTTTTAAAGAGGTCACATCAACAAGCAATATTATGAAAAGCTTCACACTCTACTTCAAATACAAAGTTTTTACTCTCCCCATACTCCATCAGACATATTATAGGCATCAACCTTCCGTCATTGAACAAGAAACAGCCATGCCTTACTCTCTAACCATGAACCATAAAAACTGACATGAAATTTACATATTTTGTAGATGTATGAAACGTGCATAGATGAAAATTTTGGGGTATTTTAGACAATTACCTAGAAGCATATCAAATTTGATTTTCATAAAAATTGAAAAACTTTACAGATATGAATATATGATAAATGATGGTCAAATTACAGTAGAACTCACTTTTTTATGTATTCACAACAAAAAAATTGCATTCACATTGTCAAATACTAGTACACTGATGCGTATCTGGATCCGACTTCGAACAGATTCGGATTTGTCTGGTTGTTTGGATCCGGTTCCGTTCACCGAGTTTGAATCTTGCACACCACTACAGTAAACAAGAGGTCAGGTGCCGACGGAATATTGTCCCACCGATAACACTCCGACGTTCAAATCAGTAACAAGCCTTTGAACTTTTAAAAAGGTGAACTGACAAGTAAAAAGAGAGGTAGCGAAAATGAGATTGGTGGGAGTGTTGGCCTGTAGATGCAGAGACATTCCCGTGACTCGTTGAGAGTATGGTTTCCCGACTCGATGTTTGCAAGGAACGAGTGAGAGCTACGTCCTGAAAGCGTGGAAGCTTAGGAGGACGGTTCTTAGGGAACGGGAGAAGTTTCTGTAATCTGGAGGCTTTGAGTGGGATTGGCAAAGTAAGCGGTTGAGAATAAGTATGCTCAAGTACTGTGTTATATTTAGCGTCTGTGTGCGTATTTCAGATCGTGCCCGTCCAGGGTAGAGACTCTGGGTTTATATAGACGTTGGGAAGTCCGACCTCCCTTGGCCAGGAAGGCGTGATCCCTTACTTGGTGTTGGGGGGCCTTCCTTGAGTAGGAAGGCTTAACTGGTGTGATCTGACGGGATCGTTTCCTTTCTGAGCAAGTAACGGATCTCTAGATTATCTGCCTTCCTTTTATATTTTTGCTACCGTTAGACTCCATCATTGTCAAGGAGAGAGAATCTGGCGCCTTCTTCATGGGGAGGGCGCTGAATCCGTTGATGACATCTTTAGAGGAGATTGACTTCAAGGAAAACGTGAAATCAGGGAAAGGACCGTTGCTTGTCGTATATGGGAACACCTGCCAAACAAGGGCCTGGCCCGTATTAGGTCCAACTCCTTTTCGCGGCCTGCTGCTACAGTACTTCCGGTCAACAGAAATGTTAACCATCTCGAAGGAGTGCGTTGGCCGTCTGTTTGGCGTGCCAAGCGGTCAACGCTATCGTTGACCGTCTAATGCGCGTCTAGGATTTTTTGGACTTTGGACCGTTTTTCTTATTAGGCCTGCTAGCTATGGGCCTACCCATCACTAACCACCCATGCTGGTAGTCAGGATTCTGGCCTCCGACATGTTAATGATGGGATGCGCTTGTTCTTGCTGGCGGAGTCGTTGCCCGTCTAAAGAGTAGCCTTGAGTACTTCCAAAACATTGACCGGATTTGTTGACCGTTCTCGGGAAGTTTCTAGGCAACTTGGAGAAGGAAGCGTTGGACATTAGCCGTCTTGTCAGAAAAGCATGCCACATGTCTCTATGCGGTACGTTTTAGATCCCGGTATTTAATGAGCCGGAGGATCTAATTTGACAACCTTCTTTTAGGGAAACGACACGCGGCGGTAATGATAGCGTAGACTTTCGAGACGGTTTCATGTTCACATGGGTTTTTAAACCGCCTGCTTATTTCATTTTGAATTTCCTGTGCCTTCCTTGTTTCTTCGTCTTTCTCATTCCGTTTGAGAAGAAGAAAAATCTTAGCTCTGGCCATGGATTCCGCCGCCGACATCGCCTCCGTTTTGAGAGAAAATGACGTGAAAGTCTTATACGTTGAGTTCAACATTCCACGGGAGATCGCCTTCCGCGTTCCAGGGAAGGACGACAGAGCTTTCTTGCCGCTGAAGGGCTTCGTGACCATATACGAGGCCCATTTGAGGAGGGGCTCCCCCTTCCAATCCCTGATGAGCTGATGTCGATTTTTTGGGCGCTTCAGGTCCCTATTGTTCAGTTTCATGCCAACGTCGTCAGGTACTTGTGCTCCCTTTGTATTTTTCTTCGTCAACATTCGAGGCTGTTGACAATGCAATGGTGAGGGGGATCTTTAAGATCAATCACGGAGCGGAGTGGATTTCTTTATCCCCCCGCGGCAGTCTCAAGATTAGTACCGCCATATACGACTCCCTCAAAAACTGAAAGAATCGGTTCTTTTTTTATTAATGTGGGAGAGTCTTGACCCTTGACCAAGGAGTGGGATCAAGTTCCTGAGGTGTATACAGGGGCGCCTTCGGAGGAGGAGATGGCGTCCCTGGAGTGGCTAGTGAAGCTGGTGGAAAAGAATCTAGGAGGCTTCCGGAGAGACTACTTGGTTTCTCGTGTGGAGGCAAAGAAGGCCAAGTGGGGGCCTCCGTCTCCAGTCCAGAAATTGAAAATCCCGCCCCCAGAGGTCTTGCAGAAAAAGAAGAGGAAGAAGAGTTTCATTATCGGTCCCCGCCCGTCTGATTCAAGTCCTCCCAGTCCAAGGCAAAAGAGGGCAGCCTCGGTGGCGCCTTCTTTGTCGTCCTCAGCGCCTGACTACCTCTCTACTGGGCATTTTGCGGGCATTGGCGCCGCATCTGGGATAGAAGTTGAGTTGGCCCTTGAGGCTTATGAGGCTAGGTTGAGAGGCGGCGTTGTTCTGGCGCAGCCAGTGCCGTCGGGGTCGACTCGGGAGCCATCCATCGAAGCGCTTGGGCCGCAGGAGCCGTCGGTTGGATCGCCTGTTGTGGTAACTCCGGCGGAGCAGCAGGAGCAGATTTTGGAGCCCCCCACCGTTCCCAGGGAACCAGTCAGAAGGGAGGACACTCCAGAGGATCCCATGGCGGAGTTCATGGCTGAGGTTGCCGCCAGCCCTGCTGACGTGGGTCCCCCTCCTGGCTCACCGCCTTTTGCGTCGGAACTAGGTGCAAGGCCAGATAGGCCAGTACGAAGAATTTAGGAGGTATAAATTCTGTTGTCCGCCTTGTCTTTTGATTTGCCTTTTCTAACCCCTTTTTTTTTTTGTGCAGGCTAACAAAGTATCGAGCGCAGTTGCCAAGGTGCTCAGACAGAAAGACATGGTGATCTCCAATAGGGACATGGAGATCGCCTGACTCGATACTAAGCTGGTGGCTCTGGAGGCGGAGCGCCGAGAGGACGCGGCTGCCTTGGAGTCTATTCTGGAGGACATGGAGGCGGAGAACTTGAGCTTGAAAGCAGAGGTCGCCCGTTTGAAGGAGGAGAACGAGCGTGCTAAAGGGCGCTTTGATCAACTTGCTGGGCAAATGGCTACCCTAGAGAATGACCTGAGCCTCCGTATCCATCCCCGCGAGGATGAGGGCATGATGCTGGCGCGGTTGTGGGAAGGGATCAACATTAGCCGTCGTATTGTGTGGCTGGTTGATCCTGACTTCCCCGTGAATCTTATTAATTTGTCGAACCGGTTAGCACAACGTCACGACAGTCTCGTGGGGGAGCCTCGAGACAAATAAGGGCCACCTCCGCCTCCATAGCTTTTTGTGATTGTAATTTATTATTACTATTATTTTGAATTCAATGGTGTAACTTTCCATTTAGCAATAATACAAGTAGCCTTGTGTTTGTCACACGCTCTTGCCTTTGTATTTTGCTTCTTTGCCTTTCTTGGCGGTTAACTGGGCAGGGTTCCTGCGAGTTGGCGGCCTGCCTTGCTTTTGGGGCATTCATGGCGTTTTCTAGGCCGTTGCGGGCGTTAAGCCGACTTAGTATTTATCTGTGAGTAAAGTTTGGTGGCGCTGCCCAGGTGTAGACTTGGGCGGCCTGCTTTGGTGGAGCGTTTTGCTCCAGTCGACCATCGTTGGCTGATCATGCTATCTCCTTATGAAGGAGGTCATCGCATGTGCTGTGTTAACCCCCTAAGATTTTTTCGACCGCTAATAGGTCACTTGGATGACCAAGGTTTAGATACGACCACTTATGAGCCGCTTGGATGACCAGGATTTAGATACGACCGCTCATGGTGGCCTGGATGACCAGGGTTTAAATACGACCGTTTATGGGACGCCTGGATGACCAGGGTTTAGTAACGAGAGGGTTAAGACCCTCCCGACTTAGGGACAGCCTAAGTCGTTTCGAACCTGCAATGAAAACCACATATATATGCACATGCAACATGCTAAGGAAACACTTGTTTTACTAATTGAGTTGTGCACACAAATGATCACATATAATTATGCAAAATATATACCTAGGTCCCTATTGGAAGTAGCGTTTGAGGTGGATCGCGTTCCACGTCCGCAGAACCAACTTTCCGACCTGGTTCCGGAGCTTGTATGCCCCGTTTCGCAGGACGGTGAAGACTAGAAAAGGCCTTTCCCAATTTGGGGAGAGCTTGTTCCGGCCGGCCATCTTTCCCGTGGCCTCGATGCTTTGTAAGACCAAGTCTCCAACATCTAACTGCCTCGCTTTCACCTTCTTGTTGTAGTAGCGGGCGACTCGATATTGGTAGGCTGCAGTCCGTATTCTAGCCGCATCGAAACTTCTTCTAGCAAGTCTAGGTGTTCCCGGATTTTTTGAGAGTTACCCTGCGGGTCGAAAGATTCCACCCTAAGACATGGGAGTCCGATTTTGACCGGGATCACCGCTTCAGTCCCATAGCAGAAGCTGAAAGGTGTCTCACACGTTGGTTCCTTTGGAGTTGTTCGGTAATACCAAAGGACTGAGCAACCTCATCTACCCAGGAGCCCCCTGCGTCCTCCAGCTTGGTCTTGAGCCCGTGGAGTAGCATCCGGTTCGTAACCTCCACCTGTCCATTCGCTTGGGGGTATGCTACCGAAGTGTGGACCAACCTAATCCTAAGGCTGGTGCAATACTTGGTAAAGCATTTTCCTGATAATTGAGCTCCATTATCAGTCACAATGACTTCTGGGATGCCAAATTTGCTAATGATGTTCTGGCGGACGAACTCAAGTGCGTTATGTTCTGTGATTTTGGCCAACGGGATGACCTCGACCCACTTTGTGAAGTAGTCGATGCCCGCTATGATGAACTTTCTTTGCCAGGTTGTAATGGGAAATGGGCCAAGAATGTCAAGCCCCCATTGCGCAAAAAGGCTACGACGCCTGAAGGGATTTCAGCTTGGCAGACGGCTGGTGGCGAAGGTTGTCGTGAAGCTGACAGCTTTCGCACCTTTTTACAAACTCGAGTGCATCATTTTTCATCGAGGGCCAATAGTAGCCCTACCGCATGATTTTAAATGCTAAGTTTTTGCCGCCCACGTGCGATCCGCAAATCCCGAGGTGCACTTCGCTCAAAAAGTAGTCCACCTCTTCTGGGGTTAGGCAACGGAGGTACAAAGTCGAGTAGACGCAGCGATACAGCCACCCGTCGACTATAGTGTACCAGAGGGCCGTTCTCTTTATCCGTTTGACCTTTTCAGCGTCTTCTGGCAATGTTTCGTCCGCTAGATACCTTAGGTAGGGTGTTGTCCAGTTTTCTGTCCCGGAGACCTACATTGCCTCCTGTCCCTCTATGCTGGGGGCGTTCAGGATCTCCCTCATGTTCCTCGAGTACTGTTCTGGGTTTTCGGCCGCCGCTGCTCTTGCCAACTAATCGGCCTTCCAGTTTTCAGTTTTGAGAACATGAACCAAGGTTAGAGTGTCGAAGTTGCGGACGACCTCCCTTGCCCCGGCCAAGTATTTGGCCATATGCGGGTTGTTTGCCTCGAAGTTCCCATTAACATGGTTGACGATCAACTTGTAGTCGCTGTAAATAGCCAGTCGCTTGGCTGAGCACTCCTTTGCTAATCTTAACCCGGTTAGCAGGGCTTCGTATTCAGTAACATTATTGGTGGCCGGAAAATCGAGTCTAAGGGAGTATTTCACCTCAAACCCGTCAGGGGTCGTGAGGACCACCCTTGCTCCACTGCCCGTGTCTGTGGATGATCCGTCCACGTGGAGTACCCATTCTGGAGCCTCCATGCGCTGTTCCGCATTCTCTGAGGGCTGCTCTTCGAGAATCCAGGTCGTGGTTTCAACAATAAAGTCGGTCAGAGCCTGTGCCTTTATGGCTGGCCTGGGTCTGAACTAAATGTCGAACTTGCCCAATTCGATAGCCCATTTCACCAATCGTCCAGAAACATCAGGTTTCTGAAGTATGCTCTTTAGAGGCTGGTTAGTGAGAACTACGATGAAGTGTGCCTGGAAGTGGGCCTTAGTTTTCGCACGGAGAATATGAGAGCTAAGGCCAACCTTTCTGCGCGCGGATAGTGCGTCTCTGGGCCGGTCAGTGTTTTGCTCACATAGTAGACTGACCGTTGGGTATCGGAGTCCTGGCTAACAAGGACGAAGCTGAGGGACGCCTCCAATACTACCAAATAGAGGTACAGCTCTTCGCCGACCTTGGGTGATGTTAGTAATGGCGGGCTAGCCAGTTACTGCTTCAACTCATTGAAGGTCGCCAGGCAATCTGTCGTCCATTGGAAACCGTTTGATTTGGTTCCTCTTAGAGCCTTAAAGAATGGCTGGTACTTGTTACCAGACTTCGCTAGGAAGCGGGACAAGGCTGCCAACCGTCCAGTCAGTTGCTGGACATCCTTGACGCTCCGTGGGGGAGGCCATGTTCGCGAGGGCCTTAATCTTCTCTGGGTTTGCCTCGATCCCTCGTTGAGAGACGATGAAACCCAAGAATTTTCCCGAGGATACCCCGAAGACGCACTAAGCCGAATTCAGCTTCATTTGATGCTCGCGGAGCACCTCAAATGACTCTGCCAGGTCGCGGATATGGTTGCCTGTAATTCTGCTCTTGATGAGCATGTCATCAACATAAACTTCCATATTGCGGTCGATCTGCTTTTCGAACATTTTGTTTACCAGCAGCTAGTAGGTGGCTCCTGCGTTCTTTAGACCAAAGGGCATCACCTTATAGCAGTAAGTCCACTGATCTATTATGAACGAGGTATGCTCTTTGTCCTCCAGACTCATCCGGATCTGGTTATAGCCTGAATAGGCATCCATGAAACTCAGCAGCTCATGTCCGGACGTTGAGTCTAGCAGCAGGTCAATCCTGGGTAAGGGAAAGCTGTCCTTTGGGCAGGCTTTGTTAACGTCAGTGAAATCGACGCATATTCTCCATTTACCGTTACTCTTCTTTACCAAGACTACGTTGGAGAGCCAATCAGGATATTGAACCTCCCTGATGAATCCGGCGTCCAGTAGTTTCTTCACTTCCTCCCAGATGGCGATCAACTTTTCCACTGAGTGGTTTCTCCACTTCTACCTGAAGAGTTTTCGGTCCGGGTCGAGGCCCAACTTGTGAACAATTACCCGGTCTAGAATCCCAGGCATGTCAGCGGGAGTCCGTGCGAAAATGTCAGCGTTCCATCGCAGAAACGTGATCAGTTCTTCGCGCAGTGCACCGGTGAGTGAGCCGCCGATTCGTATGCACTTTTCTGGATTTTCCAAATTCAGTGGGACTAGATCGGTTGCCTCACCGGACTGCGCCTGCTGCAAGGTTGTCTCGTCTCGATGGTCAAGTTCTACTGTTTTGGTGCTGTCGTTAGAAGCGATTTGGGACACGTAGCATGTCCGCCCAGTGACTTGGTAACCCAATACTTCGCCCACACCGTATGGCGTTGGAAATTTCATTTTAAGGTGTGGTATTGAAGTGACGGCCCCGAAGGCCGTTAGGCACGGTTGGTCCAGTATTGCGTTATATACGGAGGGCAAGTCGACTACCAAGAAGGTAAGTGTGCGACGTGTTGTTCTTGGGTACGTTCCAAGGGTGACTTCTAGTCAAATCGTTCCTTGGACGGGCACCGGTTCGTTGTCAAGGCCATACAATGGGCCTTCTGCAGATTTTAATTGACTTTTTTTTAAACCAAGTTTAAAAAACGCATCGAGGTAAAGCAAATCACGAAAACTTCCATTATTAATAAATACTCGTTTCATCTAGTAGTCAACGCTACCATCGGAAACGATTGCTGATACAACAAGGGGGTCTACATGAGGGGAAACTACATGTGTCAGGTCATCGTCACTAAAACTAATGACGTCAGTAGTGCGTTGCTTCTTCCTCCTTGGGTGCTGTTCCCTGTTGTCCGCCGGATTCTTGATTGGCCAAGTGGTGATCACGTTGACCACTCCTACCGCAACCCGGTTTCGTTGTGGAGAGGACCTTGATCCTTCTCCGCATGCGTTGCGAGAGCTCTGACCAGGGCCTTTGACGAACCTGGTGGATCAGCCCCTTAATCTCCCGCTGAAGAGTCTTGCAGTCCTCTGTGGGGTGCCCGGGAGATAGATGGAAATCGCAGTACTTGGCTGGATTTCCTCCCTCCGCCTTCTTAAGTGGTTTTGGCCACTTAAGGAACTTCTCCCCACGGATCTGCATGAAGACATTGGAGCGCATGTCAGTCAAGGGCGTTAGGATAATGGGCCCGTAGTCCTTGTGCTCTGACGGCCCAATCCTGTGGCGTTTTTGGTGGGAGTGATCGCTACAGTTGTGCTTCCTCTTTCCTTCAGGTGGGAAAGAGCGAGGCTATTTAAGCCGATCGGGGCATTTTGCCTCGTTGGCCTTCTCTGCTGCCGCGTAGGCCCCCTGGTGAAAGACTCCGCTTCCCGAAAGGTCTGCGAATTCTTATACGCCAGGTGCCTGAAGAACTCTCCATGCGCCAGCACCGAAATGAAACTGCCCAGTTTTATTTCCTTCGTGAGTCGGGGGATCCGCCTAGCTTCTGCCACGAAGCGATCCAGGAACCTCCACCGGTTCTCTCCATGCTTCTGCTTGATGTGCGATAAATGTCATGGCTGTTTTTCCTTCCTGCAGCTGGAGGCATACTGGGACAAGAAAAGATCCGTAAGCTCCTGAGAACTTCGAATCGAGTCTGAGGAAAGATGATGGAACCAAATGCGCGCGTCCCCTTTTAAGGTGAGGGGCAAGTAGCGACACATGGCTGCGTCCTCTAACCTTTGTAGACCCAGATGGGTGCAGAAGTGAGCGAGACGATTGACGGGATCCGCACTCCCATCGTAAGAGTCAAAGGCTGACATTTTGAACTTCGCTGGCATGGAATGGTTTAAAATCTCCGCTGTGAAGGGAGATCTGTTGATGTTGACTACGCTCTCATCGTCTTTGAAGACGCGGTTCCATATCTTCTCCAGCCTCGGATCTACTGGAACGGCATTCGCAAATCTTTTAAAGTTGAGATATGCCATCAACTCCGTTCTCTCCCTGGCTTGTTCAGTAGCCGGGCGGCTGCTATTTCTGGCTGATCTAGTGGCTCGAGAGACTCCCTCCTGAGCCTGGGGCCTAGATTCCACCCGGGAGTATCTAGGGTTCCTTCGCTCCGGACTTTCCTCCGAAGTAGAGCAGGTTCCACGCTCCTCACACCTTAAACGGCTTTGGGCGTGTGAGGATACTGGCGCGGGAGCGCTGGCTAGCCTTCTGGTCCGTCAGGCCGAAACTTTCTTTCTTTGGCCTCCTCGTCTGGAAGCCAGTGCTGGGGCCGCCGCCGCCGATGCAACCCCCAGCTGTGCTTGCTCTTGGCGGGAGCAGAGCATCTTGAGCATTCTATCCATGTTGTGCATGTGCTCCGCCAGGTTCTAGAAGAAAGATGTCGAAATTCCACCAGCTACCCCGTTGACCACGGCGCCAACGGCGTGGTCTTGGTTTGGTGAGACTACGTCTCGGGCTGGCTTGCTTGCTTGCGCCCTTGTGTTCACTATTTTGCTTGAGGGTGTTGACCGAAAATAGCTTCTGGGAAACGCAGTTGACTTTTTGTAAGTGATTCCCACAGACGGCGTCAATGATGCGTACCTGGATCCGACTTCGAACAGATTCGGATTCGTCTAGTTGTTTGGGTCCGGCTCTATTCACCGAGTCTGAATCCTGCACACCACTACAGTAAACAAGAGGTCAAGTGTTGGCAGGATGTTATCCATCAAAAACACTCCGACGCTCAAATTAGTAACAAGCCTTCGAACTTTCAAGAAGGTGAACTGACAAGTAAAAAGAGAGGAAGCGAAAATGAGATTGGTGGGAGTGTTGGCCTGTAGATGTAGAGACGTTCTCGTGACTCGTTGAGAGTATGGTTTCCCGACTCGATGTTCGCGAGGAACGAGTGGGAGTTACGTCCTGAAAGCGTGGAAGCTTAGGATGACGGTTCCCAAAGAGCGGGAGAAGTCTCTGTAATCTGGAGGGTTTGAGTGGGATTGGCAAAGTAAGCGGTTGAGAATAAGTATGCTCAAGCACTGCGTTCTATTTAGCGTCTATGTGCGTGTTTCAGATCGTGCCCATCCAGAGTGGAGACTCTGGGTTTATATAGACGGTAGGGAGTCCAACCTTCATTGGCCAGGAAGGCGTGATCCCTTGCCTGGTGTTTGGCGGCCTTCCTTGAGTAGGAAAGCTTAACTAGCGTGATCTGACCGGATCGTTTCCTTTCTGAGCGGGTAATGGATCCCAGATTATCTGTCTTCCTTTTGTGTTTTTGTTACCGTTAGACTCCATCGTTAGCAAAGAGAGAGAATCTGGCGCCTTTCTCATAGGGAGGGCGCTGAATCTGTTGATGACATCTTTAGAGGAGATTGACTTCAAGGAAAGCGTGAAATCAGGAAAATGACCGTTGCTTGTTGTATACTGGAACGCCTGCCAAACTGGGGATGGCCCGTATTAGGTTTAACGCCTTTTCACGGCCTACTGCTATAGTACTTCCGGTCAACAGAAATGTTGACCGTCTCGAATGAGCGCATTGGCCGTCTGTTTGGCGGGCCGGGCGATCAACGCTAACGCTAACTGTTTAATGCGCATCTGGGCTTTTCTGGACTTTGGGCTGTTTTTCTTATTGGGCTTGCCAGCTATAGGCCTACCCATCATACATAATGCACGATATAGGTGCAAGAGATATTTTAATCCACAGGTAATTCACATGAAAGTATCCACCTACTTGTGGGCATATATACACATGCATGCACTTGTTTTAAATTTAGAAATTTGGTGCATGCTTTGCTTTATTGTCAAAATTCCCTCCGCACCCAATAACCCAAGATAAACGGCACATGCAAAACTGGGTGACAAGAATTTCATACAACTGTGAATCTCAATAGTGGAATATAATATGTAAAACCATTTTTCATAAATGAAATTAGAAAAAGATGAGCATATTATGAGTTTCATTTCTGTTTCATCTACTTTTATCTTAGGTATGTAGCAAAAATATACAAGAATTTTTCAACTCTTGCAAATCAGCTTTCAACTTTTAAAAATGTTACAAATCCTTAAGGTGGCCCGACAATGTCAACATTAAACATTAGTTTTCATTTGTTTCGACAATGTAATTGGTGTTAATTATAACTAATTTAGTTTTTTTAAAAAATATTTAGAAAGACCCACCAACAACCCTTTCGCCTCCTGCTGCTGCTACTGCCACTGGCCCCTTGCCCAACCACCACTACCTACCATAATTACCCCCACCTCCGACATCCACAATTCAATGGTGCAACTCCTCAATTGGCATTCACTTCCCCCTCTCCCAATATCACTCTCTCTCCAGCACCACTCTATTCCATAATTCTTGTCCTTCAAACAGATGCACTATTTGCAGGGAAATTCCATGAATAGAAGCCATTAGAGAAGTCTCTACAAACTCTGGTTTTTCTCTTTCAACATAATTCTTCTTCCTAAGCTTGAGTTTGGCCCAAATCAATGTTCACATTACAGCTTTCTTGGGCAGTTGTGGCAACACCACAATGTGGTGGGTCGGTGATGGATTGCAGTAGGGATGTGCTTAAGCATAGAAATTGATTGACTTTGTGAGTTTGAGGAACACAGGTGTTGGATATGGCAGTGTTGAGAGAGAGAGAGAGAGAGAGAGAGAGGACTTCTAATGCTTTATGGCTACAGATGAGGGGGTGAGAGAGGGATAAGGAGACAAGCAAAAAAAGCGAGGGGAACAATACATCCTCTGATCAAAGAGCGGATAGGAGAGGCACCAGTTGGGAGGGGAGGTTGTGCAAATGAGCTTTGACAACTGGAATGGAAGCGGAGAGAAAAGAAAGGTGGCGATGATAAGTGAGAGGTTGACTGGTGTGGGTTTTTGTTTTCTATTTTTCAAAACTTATATGTTAACGTGTGCTGGCTATTTACTGTTTTTATTTTATGTTGTCTCAAAAAAGCTCAATCAAGTGCACGAGAGTCATACATCACAAAATCTAGAGAGAATTAATGTACATAGCCTTATCCCTGCATACAAACATGTTTACATGGTTTAAACTTATGACCTTGAAGTCACATTATACTTCGTTGTCATCTCACAGATGTAAAAACAAAAACCCTAAAGCAAAACTATCATTATCTTTAATGCTTAAACTAACGCCATGAATATGTTTCCAAATTTTTTTAAAAAATATACAACAGATTTTAAAGAAAATGTTCAAGATAGATTTGCAATATCTGGAGAAGTTGGTAGTATGTTTGCTCCATTGCCTTAGTAAATGCTTTAGTTGTACATAGAGTACACCTAAAACGTAGAAACTCAATATCTAATAAACTTTCCATCTTTAGCCTTAAAAACTTCAAATCGGGGCCAATAACTAACTATGCCTTAGATATTCAAAAGAAACAATTATATTAGTTCAATAAAAAGTAGAACAGGAAACGTAATTTTAAGAGTAAGTTCAATACAGAGAAGTGGACATTCATTCTGGGCATCCTAAACAGGAAGTACATTTCATTCGGCAAAAAGGAAGCATCATAGAGGTCATTTGTATCATCAAGATGGACACCTAGGGGGCACAGGGGGAAGTGGAGAGAGAGAGAGAGAGAGAGCAAACACATTGCTATTTACATGTTAGAGAGTAAATTACAACTACCAACTTTAAATTGACAACAGAAAAAAACAAAAATAAAGAAAGAGCTCCAAAAACCAAGCTATACAAATATGAACACACCAGCAGAACTATATAACAATCTTTGTTGGATATATTCTCATTGTAGTAGTATTAAGGTATTCCTTAATAATGGCAAGTGTACACCAAACCAGTGAGTTTTTTAGTTTGACCACCAGATGTGACTCATCGAGAGTTCTACCAACTAGATTTTTATTTCTGTTTTCATTACATTAAGTACCAACCTACCTTCACCTTTTATGACCAATTCAAAAGAGATTCCAATGCTTTCTAGAGATAATGAATAGGAAATAAATGGGAGTCCATAATCCCATATACTTTCCGTGCAAACTCGAAATTTAATCCCAAGATGTAGGTTCGAACCGGATTTCTAAGAACTATTACTTCAGGGAATCAAATATAAACATGTGATGAAAAGCAGGAATGAAACAGTTAATCATTCATTCAAACTCCCACAAATAGTAACTGCATGACAGATTTTAATCTTTAAGGTAAATATGGCCGGTGAACAAGCAAGCACAGCTACACAATAAACCATCGAATATCTAATAATGAAATGGGTGGCATAAGAGAAGAAGTATCTCACTCACTCATCTTTATACTGTTGAATTTCACCCTCGGGAAACTCCCCAGATGGGAAAAGCTCTACAACAGGGATCGATGGGGGGTCAGTCTGCTGCAGTGGTTCTTTCCTTTTCCTTAAAAACAAGATAATGGTATCAACATTAAACTGAAAATCTAGGTCAATATATAAACTTAAAAAGAGGATGGGGAGTTAACTGAAATAAGAAGTCCTCACTTGCTTTTGTTTTTCTTCTTCTTCCTTTTGGCAACCTCTGACAAACAATATCTTAATGACATTAGTTTCAACATAAAAAAGGAAAAAAAAAAGAATATGACAAGCATCAGTGTATCTTCTATATCAGATTCTTAGAAATATTCACAGGTTAATAGTTTGAAAAAACATTGGATATTGTTTGATTATATGCTGTGTAACTCAGAGAAGAAAGTAAAGATGGAGGAGAATAGTTCAACAAAATTGTCTAGTATGGACAATAGCCAAGATTCCTTCTCTTCACACATCGGAAAAAAAGAAATGCTCTGTAGTTCAACAGCCGTAGCAAAAAGCCCATACTATCCCATTACAATCCTGAATCCTGCAACTGAGGTTTGCCACATATCGAACTGACAGCACCAGCAAAACCCTTTAAGAAACTCACAAATTAAAATTTTCACTAGTATTCCTCTCCTTCACAACAATTTTTGCAAGTCTAAATCAAGTTGATCTATAGATAACATAGGAACAAAGCCTGCAATCTGCAGGCCACGCCTGATTACAAATTGCAATTCTGTTCAATCTGTAAATTAACAAGGTTGTAATTGAATTTATCTGGCCAAATATTCCTAATCATAAAGCTCATTCTTACATTCTAGATGAACAAAAGATATGTGTGAGATATTCATAAAGCTCATTCTTCCTAATCATAAATAACAATAGAATAATAACTACAAATCTCAAATGCATATTGTCAAAAATACAATTAAATATAAAATACGCCAAATTAAAATAGTAGCTAGAATGCATTGACAAATTAATAACAATGATAATTTCCATTTCTTCCCCTTCTACATCATTTTACCCCTCACAAAAAACTCATCCAGAAGTTCTGAAGAAAAGGAGAATCAACAAGCAACTGGCAGGACCCATCATTTCAAATTCTTTTGAGGCTTATTGACATAGAATGGTTTGAATCAAGAGAATTTGTCATGCATAGACTCAACGAACTCATTAGGGCTGATAAATGTGAACTGAGAAACAGCAGGGATCACAAACTCGTAAGTTCCATTTCAAGCACATGAGCATCCTCTAGAATCTCTAATTTTCTACTTTGTATTCAAGAGAATTTGTCATAGAATGGTTGGAATCAAGAGAATGGTTGGAATGCATAGAATGGCTGGAATCAAGAGAAATTGTCATGCATAAACTCAACGAACTCACAGGGCAGATAAATGTGAACTGAGAAACTGCTGGGATCACATCCTCACTCATAAGTTCCATTTCAAGCACGTGAGCATCCTCTAGAATCAATCAGAGATTCTACTTTGGATTCTTCAATGAGCTCAAGTGATTTCTCCTAAAGACTTCACAAAGGTATGCAGCTTCCAAAAATCAAGTCATATGTATTCCTCAACTAGAAGTAACTTAACTTTCAATGCTTCAGAACTAAACTTCCAATCAAATATAAAATCGTTTGTACCAGCATGAACCCTTCAGCGGTTTACTGATGGTGTATATTCAAAGCCCGATACTATACGATACCACTACCATGACTTGTCAATGGGGTACCACAAGATGTTATGCATGTCTTTGGATACCTAGAATCTCTCGGATAACTAATGACTAGTCTTAAATGGGTTGGAATCCAAATGACTGTCCACTTTTTGGGCTATAGGGATTGTCCTTGGAATATGGCCATGCAACTTTGAGATAGGCATTATTTAACAAACGCTTGGCTAAGTATTAAAGGCTTGGGCTTGAGAATTAATGTCAGTGTCTTCAGGAAGAAAAAGGAGGTTGGGTTTGTCTGCATGCCTTTGGTACAATTTGTTTGACTATTGCTCAAATCCTAACTTATCTGCTCATTCCTGTTCGAAAAACAAGGAGACTAGAGAAGAATGAAACAAAGTCACATGGCTTGCTGGGATTTTGCAGAGAAAAACTAATCTTGCAGCAATCAGCAGCTGTTGGGTAGCTTACATAAGGCCAGTCAACAAGATCGATGGTGGGTGGCGGTGGTTTTGACAAATGGTTTTAAGTAATTTTGGGTTTGCAAAAAATTGGCTTTGCAGGATAGGGTTTGCAGAGGTGCTACGGTGGTTAACAACATTTGAGGGGGCTAGGGTAATTTTTGATACCGCGGTAATATCACAATATGTTGACATATCGGTGATATATCGTAATATATTGGTCGATATTTAAAATATCAACCAATATACCAGATATTTGGCTAACATATCAAATCATATATGCCTGTTAGCTTACGATTCACATAAAAATTTTTCTTCCGATACCAATACATATTGTTTAATACTGACATAAAAGCAACCAATACCAAAATATTCATTAATAGAATAATATGCATTTCAACCATAGGATAAACTTGATATAAAGAGTCAAGAATATGAAATAGTAGGATATTACAGTTGAACTTGTTAAAAACAATCTCTAGCCTAATATTTCATTTCCAACTTATATTAAATTCGAGATAAATAAATATACACAAAAATATTCCTAAATCTCATTATTGCCAATCTTAAACAACAATAGAATGATATGCCAGTATCTTTGATAAATATCGCCTAAAATACAAATGAAACTAAAATATTCCAAATTAAAATAATAGCCCACAATTAATTGACTAATTCTATCTATGATTATCCAATTCTCTCTCTTTTGCAACAATATCCCTAACACCACAAACACTGCTGATAGAAAGAGTCAAAGTGTCTGAATTAAATTAAGCAAATTCTCAAACTCACGAGAGCTTGGATCGACATGTTAACACACCCACTTGATCTATTACGAAGCTCAAGCGAGCTATTCTGCTCAGGCATGATTTGAGAATGCATCGAGTAAAACTCAAGCTGTGCTTGAGTTGCATATATCACACCAAAATTGCCCTGGCAGCTGTGCAACTCAAACAACAGCCCTTGTAGAAATTACTTGGAAGTATCACGAAGGGCATTAGTCCACTACGGGGATCATAGAGGAGGCCACAAGACATAGGGATATAGGTTTTCTAGACGATGATGAGGAACATCTTCAGGCCCAAATATGTACATAGAAGGGGGATGGTTACTGCCACTGGAACTAGGTATAACATGAGATGTACGAGAGGGAAATACAGAAAGGTCGCATTCCTTCCAAAGTAGTACTTGAAAATTACCAACTAATATCTCAACATTTCAATGATCTTTACTCTAGAGAGAACTAAAGAAATTATGACAAAATTGTGGCCCAGTGTAGGAGGCTTTCATTATTATATACCCTAGGAAGGTCAGATGAAATGATGAATGTAGCCTTAGTGCCTTACCCTTATATTGCAAAGAAGTAGCTTTCATGTCTAGAACTTATGACCTCTGAAAATATTATAACATATGAAAAATAAAAGAGGCCAAAGCTTAAACATTCAAGTTAGTAGCTCAAGCTTTAAATGAGTCGTGTTATTTTCCAAAACTAACCAGATAAGCTCGTAAGTTTCATTGTGCTATTTACAACCTCATGAGGTACAGAGGGAAGTTTCCTCAAAAGGCTTGTATAGGTAATATAATTTGCACATGAATTACTTGAATCCTCAATTCATTGTAATCTGATATTATAATGGAAAGCAAAAAAACATAGGCACTTTTCAGTGCCTCGTGTCATACAGACAATTTCTTAAGGTAACCCTCTATCTGCCAAATCTTCTCAAAATCATTTCTTGTCACCCTTCTCCAACTTCCAATCAAGTTCACTTTTCAACAAAAATGAGGAAAAATAAATAACAATGCATTTTCCATACCTTAAAGGTGGGAAAATGACTCCTTGTCTTATTTCACTGAGAGCATAATCTGAATGCAACATCAACTGCAACTAAAACTCCATGTACCTCTCCTCACTCTCATTTTCCCTTTCCTATCATTTGGAGCCTTAATTATTTGGATGAAACTCATCAATTCACAAAGTTTTGACAAAATATGGCATTTTTCTTGAATATGCATTACTTATATCCACCATAACAACGGCCATTTAAAATGTTTGCATAATTGCAGAATTTTAAAGCATGTGAAACACATTACAATATTTGTATTGGCATCGATATCAACATCGGTCGTGGCAATATTGATATAGGTTGTATCGGATAATATGTATTAGTATTAGACATCGCAGACACAATTAATTTTTCATACAAAATCGAAACCGAATTACATAATAAAATTTGTCCATATTTAACGATATTTTATATATTATAATAATTATATACTAAAATCCTCAAAACCAATATTTCAAAATATCGGTTGATATCTCTCCAACAAGGTAACAACAAGTCACGTTTTTGTTACAGGATCGGGAAATATTAGTATCGGTGGCCTAATACCATTATATATTTGTCAATATTTTGTTCCATGACGTGAAAAAAAAAAAATCAACAGCAATTTGCTTCTTATAACATACACAACACAATTGCAATTTCAAGTTACCTTTACCAGCCATTGCAGAAGTTCCAATCTAGAGCTGTAGGTTCTCATAATTACAAGGCATCTATTGTTGTGAACAGGAAATTTCCCAATCTGAGATTGCTGGTCCTAACCATCCATCTTAATATTAAGAGGTTGCCCATGATTAGGTGTAAAACACATGGGGAAAAAGAAAAAAGAAACAATGGTTCAGATCAGTAATTATAGCTCAGCCATAGATAGTTAAGATGGGGAATTCCATAGATTATAAGGACCATAACCAAATGTTCTAGATGATGAAGTGTCTTTAAATTGGATGGCATCACGAGTATCAAGACTAGAAAAAGAATGGGGAAGAATTAGGCAAAAACATAAAGGGGTCATAACTTCTGATTTCTGACTTTTCTCCTCTTCTCATTTCAGAGGACTTCTTGTCATATTCTATCCCTTATGTGTTCTCTCCTCATGTGCTTCTTCTATTTGACAATTACTCCACACCCACACATAAATGGTTATAATTATTTATCAGGCATCCTCTTATAAGACAATTACAATGAATAAATTATCAACAAATTCAACACAAATCCATAAAAATAAAATTTTATTAAAAGCATCAAGTTAGCAACACAAACTGACCAATTAATAAATGCATCTTTTAAGACTGTAAGTTATAAGGATTCTATGATGTAGCAGCCTTTAGCAAGAACACTGTCAATATCTAGGAATTCCAATTTGGCTGATTATATATTTGCTTTATTTGGCTAGTTACACATTATTAAATTGATAGATAGAAGCTTATAAATAGAACCTAGTTACCAATTCTGATAGAGAAATCCCTGCAATTACTCAAAATCAATCCCTACAAATCATTCCTCACAAATAAGAAATTAATCCCTAACATCTAAAATATTTCACTCAAATGGGAAACTAGCATAACTTAAGACCACTATCTCAAATTGTTTCACTTATAGTTGTACATTAATATATTCTAGGAAAGTTGAAAGCACCGCAAGATTCTCAGCAGCTCTCACTGAAGCTGGTGAGGTGTCAACAAATTAATCCACTTTCCAACTTCTCTTTTATAAAATGCCAATCACCTTCTAAATGTTTCATTGTATCATGTTCCACCGAATTGTGTGCAATACTGATGGATGACTTCTTGTCACGTTAGAGCCTCATTGGTGTCTACCATTTAATTTTGAGACCAACCAAGATAATCCTCATACACAAAAAAGTTCACAGACGTCATGAGCCATAGCCCTGAACTTAGCCCCTGTACTTGACTTAGACACCACTAATTTGCTTCTTTACTTTACCATGTTACTAGGTTCCCCAAAGTAGCATGCAATACCCAATAGTTGAAAATGTCTAACGGTGTTTGAAGCTGCTGAATCTGCATCTGTGTAGACTTTGAAGTTCGGATTTCATTCTTCCTAGACATGAATCTTTTCCAAAGAGTAGCTTCGAGATATCGTAGCACTCTATAGGCTTCTTGAAGATGAATATTCTTCAAATCATGCATGAAATGACTCATTACACTCACTACATATGCTTTGTCTAGCCAGGTGTGAGACAAATAGATCAACTTTCCTGTGGGTGTGAGATAATAAGGCTCAAGGCTTAGATGAGACTCATTCCAAGAGGCATGTACCTTGGCTCTAAGGCGTGTGCCTTTTGTTGAAGCTTATGATGTACGTCTCCTAAATTTTTTCAAAAAATTAAATTATTTTTTAAATTAACCATTATATTCAATTATTCCTTTTAAAACTAACTAGTGTTGGTAAAATTAGTATTAATAAAAGTGAATGATGGCTGATTAACAAAATGGATAGAGACTATTAAGAGGTTAATGAATTTCCATTTGAGGATAATTATTTGACAATGGGTTTTATAATTAAAATTGTTGGGGTAAAGCTACAGATCACACTACATTAAGAAATAATGTAAACCTAGAATGATATGCATATCTAGCACTATTCCATTGGAATTAGTAAAAAACGAAGATTTTAACTTATAGAGACATCTAAAAATAAAGAAGTCATTCAAACATGTAAGATAAGGAAGGAAAAAAAAATATAAACTCTTCTTTAATGATGATAATAAATATTACTCCATGCCACGAGTATATTTAGTACAATACTTCAAATTTGTTCATAATTTTACTTGTTCATGTGTGTTTCTAGTGAGATGTGTTCGTTAATTATCATCTTTTGTATTGTTAGTTGAATTATAAGATTGTGATTACTATTATGAATATTTTTTAGTGTTTTTCTTATTCTATTATTAGTTTTTATAATTGAAATTCATCACAAAGATGTCATATATACATATCTCATAAATGGGCACCTCACTTCCATCAAACTTACGCCTGAGCCTTGTGTTTAGGTCCCAAGGACCCCTTGTGCCTTGACAAGCCTTTACCAAATCAACCACTTCATCTTCTATGTTTTCACCTAATGTATGATTTCTACTATAGGCGCATCAATAGGTTTGCAACCCAACATCCCTATCTCTTGAAGAAAGTCTAGAACATACTTTAGTTGGAACAAAAAAATCCCTTCCTTTAACCGAGCCACTTCTATTCCCATGAAGTACTTTAGTTCCCCAAGGTCTTTGATCTCAAACTCTTGTGCCATATGGTGTTTGCATCACTGCATGGCCTCTTTGATCATTCCCAGTGACAATCATGTCATCAAAGTATATCATTAGCATTGTTATTTCTCCCCAAGTAGTGTTTGATGAACCAACTCCTTGACTTTGCTTGTATTTTATTCCAAGCATCACCTTTGTTTATCTTTCAAACCATGCACGAGGAGAAGACTTCTTCAACCCATACAATTCTTTCTTTAATCTGTAAACCTGATTGTTGCCACAGTATCTTTCAAAGCCAGTGGCACTGCTATGTACACCCCGTCCTCTAAAACACTATGCAAGAAAGCATTCTTTGCATCAAATTGTTGCCAGTACCAAACTAAGTTAGCATCCAAATATAGAAGTGTGTGTATGGTGTTCATCTTTGCAACCAAGCTTGCATGATAATCCACTCCATATGTTTGAGTGCACGCCTTAGCTACTAGTCCTGCCTGGTACCTTGCAAGGACTCATCTACTTTATATTTTATCATGAATACCCATTGGCATCCCACAAATTTCTTCCCTCTTTGAGAGTCTATTATTTCCCAAGTTTAAATTTTATTAAACACCTTCATTTCCTAATTCATAGCACTTTGCCAATTATTATCTCTAAGTGCCTCATAAGTGTTTGTGGTATAGAGATGGGGTCTATTTGAGTGAGGAAACATTTTTGTTTTGAAGAGCATTTGTTTAAGGAAACAAAGCTACTTTTGAGTGCTAGTAAAACTATGAATGCCCTTCCTAACAGCTATGGGAAAAATTAATTCGTCAATGATTGGAGAAGTTTCTTGAGTTTTCATACCTGATTCTCGATTGGACTCCTGAACTAGCGTATGTGAGGGATGAACTATATCTGCTCCTTGAGTACACCAGTAGTGGTTTTTCAGTAGCAGTGGTTAGTAAGGTAGGTCAGATGGAGCTGATTTTTTGGGCTGAGGCAGTTTCTATTTCGGGTGTGTTTTTTGGTTCCAAATTAAATTAGGATGGGATTGGGTATATCAAGCAAAGTATAATGAACAGTAGTTTGGGGGGGGGGGTAATGTCAAGAAGGAAACTTTTGTCATTCTTATCCCAGAAGTTAAGTAGATAAAAAGGATGGTAGTTCAACAAAATGTCACATCCATAAAAACAAAATTCCTTGAGAGGGGATGGAAACATTTATACTCATTTTGGGGAAGACTAGCCACCAAATATGCACTTTAGGGCCTCAAGTTTTCCTCTATTCTGAGCATGAGATATGGATAATGTTAACACAGATAAAAACTTTAAGAGGGAGTTTAGTGTACATGTGTGAGTCGGCAAAATAGGTTAGGAATACTTCCATAGGACTTTTGAACCCTAGAGTCTTTGAAGGCATCCTATGTATCAAATTTGTTACAGTTAAAACTGCTTTCCCCAGGTCTTAGGAACATGTGTTTGAAACAAACAGGCTCTAGTTACTTTGAGTAGCTGCTAGTTTTTTCATTGAGCCACCCCATTTTGTTGATGAGTGTCTACACTAGAAGAATAATGAACAATCCATTCTTTTTTTAAAAAAGTGACTGACTAGGCTCAATTAAAATAATTCCTGAGGTTTTTTATACTCATCAAAAATTGATTTTCCACCATTCGAAAAATTATGAAAGACTTCACTCAATTCACATTTGGTTGAAATACACATGTTACCCTTGTGCAATCATCCATGAATGTGATGAACCATTGGGCCCCTTCCACATTAGGAACTTTCAATGGTCCCCACATATCAAAGTGGATTAAAGAAAAAGGTGAAGACAATCTATTATTACTTGAAAAAAATGAAACACAATGGTGTTTTACAAACTCACAAACACAACAAGGCAAACGCCTAATGTCAACATTTTTGAATAATAAAGGGAACATGATTTCTCATCGGACCAAATGAAGGATATCCAAGGCAGCAACATTGAATCCAATGTTCCTCTTTATTTGGGCAAAAGATCACGAAGAAGATTTCATGATCATGGCAAGGCTCCTAAATCAATGAGTGCAAATAGCGATCCTAAAGGAAACAAGATCTCGATTGGCTCTATGTGGTGCATCTACTTGAAAAGAAACCCTAAAGAAGAATTAGAAGGTCAAAACAAGAAAACAAGTAGTGATTCCCACATTTGAGGTTGACATGGGCTAGGGTTGTCAAAATACCAGTACAAGCAGTGAAGACAGCCTCAATTAACCTATCCTTCACTTCTTCCTCAACATGTTTGGCCAACCAAAACCAAAATATTTTACTATAGAAATTTCAAATAAACCTAATATTAATAACACAACTCATATAGCCAAACAATCCTTTCCCCCACCCTTCTTCCCACAACCTTCAATGTGGTGATTCTAATGGAAAAGGCCCCCATAGGAGATTCCTCACATAATGACGCTCCCTCCATGATGATGACCAAATGTTAATAAGGAATGAAACCGCGAGATTCTGTGCTTGAAGTGGTAATAATAGTCTTAGTGCCATGTCCTTTACACATAGCTTTGCTCAAGCTGCATTGAAGTAATAGGAAGCAAAGTGTGGTCCTTTGACTTGCTGGTTAGTAGCTTTCTTATGGAACAGTAGTGGAACTAGTAATGAATACTCTCAATTTCGTCTCACATGGTATTGTTTTGATTTATGACCCAGTTATCATGATTTTGGTTGAAACTAAGATAAAGTGGGTGAAGGCTGATATCACATCTTCTATGTAAGAGAATCAGGGTTGGTGAACCTTAGTCTCTAAGATAGAGAATCCATCTCTTTCTTGGCAAGCCCAATCATCCTCCCCATAGTTTGATCCTGAAAAATACAATAAGTAGGACAGAAGATTATTAGATAGTCTAAATCCTTGGTAGCTTGTTTAATGGACAAGAGGTTCAAAAGTAACTTGGGGACACGTTGCACATTTTTAAGAGGATATTGAAAAGGTTAACAGTTCCCTGCTATGCAACAGTAATAAAGGATCTGTTTGCAATTCTTCTTTTTCCCATTACTAAGGCAAGGGTTGTAACTTGTAAGTGATGAAATATTGATGGGACTTCATCATATGATTGATGGCTGCTGAATCTATGACCCAAAAGCTATTTGCAGTATATATGAGGCACCAAGACCACAAGAATCAGAAAAACTTGCCTGTCTGAATCAATGAATTCCTCCAGGTTTTTCCAGGAAATAAGTAGGTTCCTAGTCTTTCCACTTCTTCTTTATTGAAGCTTACACCTTTAGATCCATTGTGACTCTGATCCTCATGACAATAGTTCTCAAAATCAGATGGGCATGTCCACACATTTGTCCCCTTCATTGCTCTTCCTTTGATCAATCTCCACATTAAGTCCCACAAGGAATTCAAAAATCTTCTCTCTTTCCACAATTCTGAAGCATCATGCTATCTGTGCTTCAACTTCATCTTAAATTTTGTTAATGACCTAGTTCAAGTCCATAGACCTTTCACAAGATCTTAGTACTCAGTGATCAAGCAATACCTTGCATAGTGGACGATAGTTTGGTCTTGATCTCATAAATGAGAGGTCCATGTTTCATTTTTGTGTAGGATTGGCACATAGCCCCCCATATCTCTTGGGTAATTGGTAGAAACATATATGCCCAACTAATCTCAAGCTAAATTGAGTTCCAAAGGCACAACGCAATCACTGAGTCTTCTTCATCCAATGTACCAAATATTGGATCTTTGGTAGCTGGCCCCTTTTGGTCAGGTGGCTCAATTTCCTCTTCCTTGAGGAATGTCCACACAATCCGTGACCAATGTAAGTAGTTTTTCCATTAAACCTATATGAAGGTTTTAAGTTCTAAAGTTTCCCGGTTGATTGATTTGGCAAGGGGAAGGAGTGGCATGGTGGGATTGGAAGAACAGTCAGAGGTTACAGGAAAAAGAAAGGAGATAAAAAACGATAGAGCTATATGACTATCAAGGCCAACATTTGGATATGAAGGCTGATTTTTCTTTAGGTTATGGTTCAGCAAAGAAGACGGCAGGTGAGCAGAGAAATTTTCCCATGGCTGACTTTTCTCTAAGCTCTGATAACATGTGGAGAAAACTGATTTTATTTCATGTAACATCAAACTGATCGCTACAATGTTGTAAATTTAATAACTTATTTTGGTTGAGAAATCCCTACAATCACTCCCCACATATCAGAATCTTCTAAATCTAAATTATCTACACCAAAATAGGAAACTAACATAATTAAAGAAGACTACCCCGAATTTTCTTTTTTAAAGCTGCACATTAATATTCTATAAAGCCAAAGGACCTATGAGATTCTCAAAAAATAACAATTCCAAATCTTTTATTCCCTAGTTGCTCAGATGTAGTATTGGAAAAGCAAGAACTCATTTTGCATTAAGGAAAAGTTACAACATTAACAAGTCAAGCAAACAGTAGAGTACTTATCTCAATTGAACCATAAGTATTGTGAATTCCTCACCTTTTTCATTTGTAGTAGGGTCGATGGCTTCTTCATTATCATCCACATCCCTTTCATTGAGATCAGCAGGATCTGATGTTACTTCATTGCCATCAGAATGTTCCAGTGTACTTTTTTCTTCAACAGAAATGTCCATTGTTGAGCTCTCTTTATCCATCAATATCTCCTGTATGCAACAGAAACATCCCAATTAACAAAACCCACACACTGTAATGAGACATAACGTGATGAATTCCAAATTACATGAAAACAACTGCAAAACTAAAAGAAGAGACAATGTTCGAAACTTAATACGAATATATGAAAGAACAAAACTAGTAAAATACACATCTAAATGAGATGTTTAGAAAATCAAAGCTACTAATGGAGCTGCATCTCGTTTCAGTAAACCATATAAATAGAATAATTGATAGATGACAACATGAATTTTTCCCACCCCACAAAATTACCTTAGTTCAATCAACCGTCGTGTAACACCTACACATTTCTAAAAACACTACATACATATAAGCTTATTAGATAGCCGGCTCGGAGCACTAATCTGTACACAATGCCCTTTTATCTAACAAAAACTTAGATGAACTGTAAACAAAATCTTAAGGACCGATTGACAAGAGAGACGATTTTCCCTTGAAGACCATATAAATTGCCTTCTGTGGAAGTCCCTTTTTCAGTTTGACTGACATGCTAAAAGGGTCAAGCAAAGTGTAATTAACCATACCATTACTTTTTAAGTTTGAACAACAGATACGATCAGTTGCAGTAACCACAAACCATATTCCTCAATAATTCAATCAGTTCACCAGCCATTCAGACATGGGTATAATAGTCAATTTGATCATAACCTTCCCCTGAACCTTAACAAAAATAGACTAGATAAACCAATCCAAAAATACATAGCAATTACGGGAGTACTCTAGAACCTCTTATAAAAGCAGAATCTCAGAATTCCGAGCGAGGAAGTAAGACAATAATTTTTGTCAACTTCATAAAGCAGAAAGATATAAGGATGAAAGACAGCATACAGATATGAATGTAGCACAATCAAAACCAGAAAAAAACAAAAAAAGAAATATCACTAAATCTTCATCATAAGGAACAAGACTGAAAGGCAAGAAAATCATATTCACTACGAAATGCAAATAGAATTATAAAAACAATGAGTTAGGTTATATTGCCCCTTGAATAACATCTGCCGTAAACTTTGTTAATATGCACAGTACTTTTACATGCACAGTAGGTGATACTTAACCAAATTGTCAATAACTCCATTTATACTTCATGGAGTTAGAAATGTCAGAATCAAAAGCTTTATCCCCCACTCCATTCTTAGTTTTTCGACATGCAAGGAGTTCAACTTCCTTTTCTAAAAAACAATAATTAACCATAATCAAAAGTACATTGTCTTCATTGGAATTTTTTTGACACTCAAAGGACTATGTCCCAAGAAGAAAGCCTTAGCAATGCCTTAGTAGGGTGCAACATATTTCCATCTTTCTTTAGTAACGGACCTCCCAAAAAGATAACTTTAATGTGGATGATGCATCTGTTCTGTGGACCATAAATCCTAAGCAATGTATTGACAAGCATGGCCAAAAGGAGAGGGCTACTCACATGCTATTATTTCAATCTTTAGTATGCCAAATAGTTACTGGCCATTTATAACATGTTACAAAGATATTTCCACAATGAATATATAGCACAAGTACCAACATTCTAACACACTTTGGCCTGCACCGGGGGACTGAAAACTAAATAACCAAGGTGTCCCAAATGAAGATTGTTTTGCCAGGGTGAGGGGAGAGGAAGGGAGGGGAGGGTAGGGGAAGGAAGATCATATCAGATCTGTGGCATGATTATGATATCCTTAATAGCATCTTTACAAGTTCTTTGCACAGATGTGGAGGCTCTGAGTTTGTAATTGCATCATTTGCATCTAGGACATACATTGCAAGTGTAGAATGAAGCTGAAGCTTCATTGCTTTGGTTAGGAAACTCAGAAATCTATTTCTAGCCTTTCTTCAGCTCTTACCATATTAGGATCCATTTCTTTTAAAAAAAAGGCACAGCAGATCTGTCTATAACTTGCTCCCAAAAAACCAAGGTGTCCCAAATAACACCTACTGGTAATGATACAGAAACTTGACATCCAACCCAAAGACAACTGGCATGCCCCGAGCCCGAGTCACCCGATCAGACCCGAAATAGCCACTCGAAAACCCAAAATCATAAATAACTTCATAAATGTATCACTAAATAAAATATATTATTCATAATTCTCATAATAACCTTCTCCAAAGATAATAAATGTCTACAATATCATAACTCTGAGAACGCAGTCCCGATAACATAATTAAATAAAATTTCGACCAATTGTACTAACTCTAGAACTCCCTGTCACGAGCTTCTAATTCCAATATTGTCTCTATCCCGAAATCCATCAGCAACAGCTTGATTTTTTCTAACCTGTCATAATTTCTAATCTGGAACGAACAAAATGCAAGGGTAAGCCTAAGGCCCAACAAATAAATAAATTAATAAAATAATGGAATGCAATAAAATGTCTCGGACAATAATAGCATCATAATTATATAAAATAAATCACCAATTATCAGAGATTCAACAGCCTATCGTATCCACGACTCAAAACCATACGACAACAAGATTCAAGAATGCAAATTGGATTCCATCGAATCCGACTATCAACAATAACTTAGGTTCCATCGAACCCTTCACAAATGAGGCTCCAATTATACAAGATGTTACAAAAGTCTCCTCGGACCTTATACCTTACTGTGAACCCTCAATCCACACACCCACCCACGGCTGGGTAATCCTCGAGGTTCTGGTGTTCACAAGTTTGACAAGCGACCCTATAGTCTCATGATACTTGCCAACCGTAGTGCACAAGTACTATATCCAATCCATACAAACAACAGCATTCTCGTTATCCCATTGGATAACCTACATATATTCCGTGATCCTCTAATCCATACCCCTTTGGGAACAGAATACTCATATTATCAACAAGTCAAACCTAGCATCACCTCAGTTCGATATCCACTGATATCTCACGGACTTGGTTCACATGATCATAATCATCCATCCAAATGACCTCAACCTCCGGAATATGGATTCAGTATCAGAAAAGTGTAGACTACACTAAGATTCCCTAACCTCCCATTCAACTTGAGACCTTAGTGTTTTCATATTCTCTCCTCAACTTAGCCATAAAGTGCCAATAAATATACGCACACCAACGAAGTCAATGTGAAGAATAATTTACCGGAATTAATCAATAAAATACAAGAATAATCACTTAATGAACTTACACATGCACACAACATAAAACACAGCTGCCAGCACATCATAAATATATATATATATATATTCTGCCAACACACACTGTCACACGCCTCACACAAGCACCGCGCACAGTGCACATCCGCGCATACACAGCCGCACAGTGCACACACTCATCCACACCTGCACGCAGCTATACAAATATATATTTATAAATATAAATATAAATACACACACATACACATATATAAACAGAGCACGAGACTCTGTTTTCTCACCCATTTTAGCCGGCCACGAAAACAGAGAAAGGGACCCTGCTCTCTCATCCATTTCCCAAACTAAACAAGATAACCCAATTTTCATAATTACAAATGTAGAACCACGAATTATGTAGTACAAATCCAAAATTTGCCAGGCCTCCAATTGCCGGGTAATTTCTACGTATGTTTCGGCCTCCACTGTCAGAGTTGAGACTCTGATTATTTCCCAAATCAATCCTCACAACAGAATAAAATTAGTTTTCCTTTAATATTTCGGTACACAAGGAAGATGTGGAACCAAGATTTGCAAGAGGAATAGGAAAGTTATTAGCAAGAGAGGGACGCTTTACTTGCCTGATTGAACAGAGGCGGCGAGGGTTTAACGGCGGCTAGGGCTTGCGCCGGCGACGACACAGGCTGACGACAGCAACGGCAACGACAACGGCCACTAACGTCGAACGTCGGCAGCACACCTCCGGACCCAAAATGGCGATGGCGACCACGACTCCAGACGACGGCAACTCTGACACGGGAAGCTTTGTCTGCAGAGGCTCGGACGACCAACACCACTACCGCACGCCTCTATTAACAATCCCCAGCAATCGGCCACCGATTTAATGAGAGGCAAACGAAACGGAAGAGAGAAACGGAGAGAGCGAGAGAGAAAGAGAGAGTCCGAGAGGGAGAGACGACAGAAGAAGGACGGGAGCGATGACCGGCTGGAAGGGGGAAGAATTTATTGTCATTAATCATTATTATTAATTGTTTAAACATTTTATTATTT
>JAODPA010111380.1:3305-19499 GCA_025585075.1 Nepenthes mirabilis
GGGGGGGGGGGGGAGCAAGGGGAAGAGAGACACAATTAGGCGGTAACGATGGTCATCATATCATTATTCAAAACTCAATAAGTGTTGCATAGATCTTTAAATATAAAGCATAAATAACCTCAAATAATGAAATAAGGAAAATTTAATATTAAGCAAACCCTAATAATGATAGGAAACCTAATAATAAAGGAACATAATAATAAAATAAGGGACTTTACAAAATTACCCCTGAATGGCAACTTATAATAATAAATGTTAAAATAGATAAAAAAATAAAAATTTGTGTCCATATCAACCGTCTCAGGGTGGAATGAACTCAAACTCGTTGAGTTAAAGTCATTATCCTCATGTAGTCAATCTCCCAACCACAAGCTCAATGGCTGTGTGGTCCTCTTAGGGCGTCTATAAAGTGTTTCATGGAGGTTGATTTTGCAGCAGCGGTGGATTTTTTCCTGCAGTGGCATGTGATTTAGATGAAGGGCAACCTGTATATTAAGAAGAAAATTTCAATGATGGCGTAGGATTTGGAATTTTGGATCTAATATCAAATTTGATGTGGGGAATGAGAGGCAGGAAGAGGGAAGGGCAAGAAGTAGCTGCAGGGATGACGGTAGTGAAGGGAGAAGAGATAGGTGAGGGGAAGGAGGAGAAGAAAAGGATGGGAAGAGGGAGAGAAAATTAAGCAACAACCTCATATTATTTTAATCAAATCTTGACAATGATTATATATATCTTTAAATAGAGAACATAAAGAAACCCTAATAATGGAATAAGATAACTCAAATAATATGGAAATCCTAATAATGACATAAGAATTTCCTAATAGTGATGTCAGGAGACCCTAATAATATGAAAACCCTAGTAAGGAAACCTTAGGAAACAATGAGGAATAATAACTCATAAGTAAAGCTTACAATTATAAACTAATAAATAGAAGTTATGTCCTCTTCAATTGCCTAGAGTCCTGCCTGTGATGCAAGTTGTAAGCCATTTGGGCTGCTTTAAGTCTTGGGTGGATTACAGTTGTCTTCTGCAGGACATCTTCATGATCTTTGTAAGTATTGTTCCATTATTTGCTTTTCTCTTTACTCTTTTTCTTTCAACTTACAGGTTTACCTCTTGAAGGTTGAAGGTATTGCGTTCCGGTTCTTGCCTGATCCTATTCAAATAAAGAATGCATTGGAGGTGAACTTTCCTATAATAAATAATTAAGAGTGTCTATGCTGGCTGTTTATTGGATCTGTTATGAAACGCTTCACTGGTCCATTATACTTGTAAGGTCATTTTTTTCTTCCAAACTGGGATCGTACATTGATGTCCAACTATTTTCCTTTGGATGGCTTTGATGTGCTGCCTGTTCAACATTTGTTTTTGGTTAAGATTTAAGACTGCAGATATTTGGGTTTTTTTGGACTGAAAATGATTAGACAAATGCGACTCCCTCTATTTGCATCTGCAGAAGTGTCAACTGCTTAGGGAGACACAATGTTCTTAGCCTTGGTAGCGCTATTAGGCATGTATGTCCTTTTCACATCATTTTCACTATGAAGAGAGAGATGATAAGGTGCTAAGTCCTTATGTTCAATCATCGTTTTTTATTAGCCATGGCAATGTTTCTTATGCATCCTAGATAAGACTGAGCTTTAGATGAGCAAAATGCTATTTTGAAAGTAATCAATCTTGAAGCCTCAGAAAGAAAAAGGGTTGGGGTGGGGGTTTGAGGAGGAGGCGAACTCTAGTTGCATGAACAATGTGCAGGGCCGTGCTCATGGATAGCCAGAAAGAAAGTTTTCTTAATATGACCACTCAACTGCTGTGTGTGATATTACTGGTTAAGATATGATTTCAGGCTTTCATTTGCGTGACTTTAGGAATTACTGATAAATGCATGTATAGTGATTGCCTGACAAAGTGCAATTTACTTACATATTTGCTAGTTGAAAGCAGCAGATCGTAGAGAAGGGTTTGATGGAGTCCCTGTATTTCAGGTATGTTAATTTAAGTGGTAACCCTCTGTGTATCTTTAATTAAATGCGATTGATATGTCTTCTTGGTTTTAATCTATAAAATGTTGGCTTTGCTACATCAACTGCTGATCCATTTCTCAGTCACATGAGATAAAGTGAGATTGTGAGAATGTTGCATAGGAAGTAATATGAGGGCTACTTTCATCAAACCATATGCATAAATATGGTTTTCGAACAGGATTGTCTGTTACTTTTATAGATTTACATGGGTTTAGAAATGGCAGATTAAGTGAAGAATAATCCATAAATGTCATTCTCGGGACTGGGAGCCTGGGAGTTTTAACATCCATGAGATGACTATGTGGCTCTTCTTCAATTTTATTTTTAGCTTTTTTTCAGCATCAAATGGCAGATTAAGTAAATAATAATATACCATTAGTGTTGTCAGAGTCCAGGGGTGTTACATCGATGAGATGACCTTGATTCTGAAGTCTGCATATATTAGAATGAACATGCCTGCTTCGCTTGAATGCAGGAACCATGCTTTGGAATAAATGCAGTGTTTTTTTTTTGGGGAAATACTGGTTGAAGATTACAGTTTCTACATCTTGAATGATTGAGTTGTTATGCAATGTGTTTCTGCTTTTGAACCAATTGATCCACAATGGTATTTAAGATTCTTGTTTTACATTTTAGGTCATATCAAACTCATTTAGGAAAAACACATGAGTTGAATATACCCCCTTTCCACCTCTTCTAGACAGACGGTGATAATATGGCTGATGAAGGGCACCTCATTTAGGCATGCACATCGTTCTTCAAGGTTGAACACAATTTCATATCATGGCCTATCACTTTCTTTGGATTTACACATCCCTGTAGCAGCTGAAATGATGCTTGCAACATGTCTACACACTTATAAATTGGATTCAGTGGTGAACAACATTTTCCTGATTGAATGCTAATGCCTGCTTGCCTAGAGCCTTTCTTTAAGTTCCCGATCAATAGCATTGTTGTATGGATACAGTGAAATCCCCAAATATGTGAGCTAGTGGAGTGAATAGCGCTCAATTGTGGAATTTAAATAATAACCCTGAAAACAACCAAATAAAAAAAGTCAAACATCACATTAAAAAATAAATCAAGTTAGCTTGCCACTTTAGTGATAGGAAGAATAAAACCAAATTTCTCTTCTTATCTTGCAAAGAGGCAGATGAATAATGAATATGAGCAAGTTGGCAGAATAAGCATAAAGAAGTAAAATAAAGAGATAGAGAAAGAAAATCCAACACTATTATTTGAGGTGGTTCAAGGACTCTTCACTTACTCCACCCCTAAGATCTCCTTGGGGCTTAAACATCTACTAATCAATCGTTCCATAACAAACAGGTATCACAACCCTAACAATAATCGGGTTTAGCAATCCAATCAAATGGGCATCACTATGCAAACAAAATTTTGGTTGAAATAACCAGATCCCTACAAAATCTCAAAGCTTGGATTTGCACGATAAGCACAGTCGCACTCCTCAAGAGTAAAAGATGAGGATGAACTGTTTAAGCACCAGGTCTCTTGAGTAGGTTATCAAAAGATTAACATGTTGGCTGAAGAATATCTCTCTTGTTTTTTCTCAAAATGATCAACTCTAGAATGATACGGTTTGCTCAAGTGTTCGTGATTTGGTGTATCAAAGGAGAATTGGGAATGAGAGTTTAAAGAACAATTTTCTAACGGTTCAGAAAATGATTCATTCTTCTTTAGACAGTAGATTGAATTACCAAGAATAGACTATAATTTTGGCTATTCAAATAAATATGGGAGACTAGAAAGGGCACAAGAATTACCTTAAAGAGATATGTAAGTCACTCGAATTTAAAATTCAAAAGAAATATGAGCTAATTTGGGATTTCCTTAAGAAGAGTAGATGCAGTCTAGACTATCCTAAAACAAATTCTGAATTGGAATGAGCATTAGAAGGTGAGATCCGTTTAGAAGAATTATTTTAACATGAAGAATATTCTGCATATTTTTTCTTAAAAAAAGAATTGATTTTTGCGTCAGATCAGAATGTGAAATATTGGCAGGCAGACTTACTAAATGTGGTCATTGAAATATAAGATTTTCCATATTTGGTTGAGGGATCATCTTGTCTGGATGCTTTGTCTCACGACTGGTGTAGAGATTTGCTTGCAAAGCAAATTAAACCAATACAATTCTTGACACCCTTTGACAAAAATAAATATTACAATGAATCGTTGAAATCCATAATGTTGTCAATGTGGGTTAAGCTTTGGATTGTCAAAAAATTCTTCAAGCTTTGCATGAGAGATCTCCTTGATTAAATCCATTTTCAGCAACTTCAAATATTCACCCATTCTTGTTTGGAAGATTAGTGATAGGAAAATATTGCAGGAATAGAACAACATATCACTTACAAAAAATAAAATAAATTAAACATTGAATTTGAAACATTTCCAGAAATTGAAGGAATGTTTGTCTTGCCTTAAAAACAAAACAATTTGAATCCTTATGAATTAGGACAATAAATCAATCAAGATGTATGATGTTTGAACTCAAAATAAATTTGGTAAAGACATGGCTTCAAAATGAAATCCTAAAAGTATTTCAACAATATTCTCATCCATATTAAGTTGCAAATCGGCAAGAAATCATCTTCACCATGTAATATAAATTTGGAAAATCAATTTAAACAATTTTGGATTCAAGCAGTTTATATTAAAAAAACAAGATCATTTAAAAATCAATCAAGTTGATCTTTGGCATAATCAAATATAGTTCTACAAACCGAAAATCTGTTGTGGCCAAAATAGATTTAAGACAAGGATGTAAGATAATCAGATTGGATTTGGTAAAGTGCCAAAAAGACAATAAAAAAGCATTTGAGAATTTTAAAGAAACATTTATTACAAATATTTGGACAAGATATGAAGAAATTTGAGAGATGTGTCTATCAAAATTTATTTCAACAAGAAGTAGAATGTGTTGATAATCATTAAAACGAATGAGTCACAAAGAGGCACATAGACTCAACAAATAACATTGTATGATTACCCTTTGTTCTGAACATGATTGCCAGGAATAGCTTGAAGTTTTTGTGCATGTCAGCATGCCTGTCCATCATAAGTTTGCAGCAGCTTTTTGACCAGAACCTGACATAGGATGCCTATGCAGTCTGACCTTCTTGTTGTCAAGAGGAAAAACAAGCGTTATTGCCCAATATATTTTCAGAAGGTCAGTCTTGTCCTTATGGATTATCTTCTGTAAGACGCAGAAGATATGCATTTCTAACTGTTCTGTTTATGTTTCATGCTTGGCTAACACAGGAAGACATAGAAAAGGAATTGTCAATGACTTCTAGGGCACTAAGAGGAGCAGGTGTTTCTCAACATATCGTGGTATGAAAAGCTGTTGAGTTTTTTCCCCTTTTCTTTCCTGCTATTGGCAGTAAGTTTAGCAGTAAGGGAAACTTTAATAGTAATGAGCAAGGCAACTGGAAGACCAAAGCACTGCACATACAAAACCTGCTTGGCTGTTAGGTATTCTAAATTTTCAGTGTAATAGTTGTAATTGTCCATCTTGTATTTTATGGAGAGGTCAAATTTTCCGAAAGAACCATTAAAATATGAGATTGTTTAGTTATGAAACCAGACATGTGAGACTAATGTGCAGCTGTGTAACATGGAATTAAATTGTGGACTAACAGAAGCCAGCTGTAGTGGACGTTACATAATACTCATGTTGCAGAAAAAAATATTTTTCCTTTGTAAATTTCCTGCAATTTGTAAATTTACATGAATCTGAACAGAAAAGCAGGGCATTATACACCTCCAATGAACTTTTATGGTCGACTTCCAAATTTAAACTACTAACCATCCTCACTTTTTTTTTTGTCCCATGGCTGGCTTGTAATTTGCAATTGGTATGTTAAGTATTCATTTTCAGATTTTTTCCAACTGCGTTAGTAAAAGATCCATGCATACCTTAAAATAATTTACATTTGATAAAAACTGGTACATTGAAGAAAGAAGTTACAGAGAGGTATCCTTTTTTGATTGGAAAACAGGTAGTATAAGTTTTACACGTTAAAAACTGGTACTTTGAAGAAATATGTTACCCAAAGAGAAAGAGACATGAAGCCTTTGTCTTTGGTTCTTATTTCACAGTTCTGCTTTGGATGGCCGTAAAGAATGTTGGGATCTAATCATTTATATTTTAGTAAAATTACTTGTCAGTGAATGTAATGGGTAACACACTAGTGAATAATTGGAACCTGTTATGTCTCACACTGTACTGATGATTTTTCTAAAAATTCATTTATTTATCAGTAACATGTTTTTTATTTTATCCTTTGTTGCCTGTGTCAGCTGCTTCTTGCCTTTGCTGGCATGTTGCAGTCCGGTCCCTTTTTGGGAAGGGGATGGGGAAATGCTTGGGCCTATCTATCCGATTATCCTATTAGTGCCTGTTTCATTATTGAAAAAACTTCATTATCTTTGTAATGCTGGTGTCATTTGGCTTGTTCCATGTTTGGATCCTCACTCCCTTATGATGGATGCCTTAACCTCCTACCTAACTAAGAATAATGTTGTGCAGCTCTGAATCTGGTGGCTCTTAACTTCACTATGCTGCTCTTGTAGTTGTAAATCTCTGGGTTGGTTGATCTAAAATTCAGCCTTGTGAAAATTGTTCATTGTACTTTATGATTTTTGCCACATTGGACTTGATGTTCCATGTTTGGTTTTTCTTTCTTTGGATGAGTGCCTTGAGTTCTGGCAGAACTAAGAATAACTGCTGTGGCTCGGAATCTGGTGACATTACCATTCCTCATTACCTGCTCTTATAGTTGCAAAGCTCTGGTTTGATGATATATAATTACCCTTTACCTTTCTGATGCTTAGCATATTGGGTTGTGTGGTACTTTCGTATATTGATCCAATATTAATGAATGTGGCATCAACTATATGATAGGCCTTAGCTTAATGGAACCGAACTGAGTGAAATGAGATACAGCTCTGGGACCCCCTGATTAGCTTATCAGACTCAATCATCTTAAATTAATTCTACATTTGTTTAATATCAAAAGATTGTATGGAATGGATTTCCCCTTCTGTTTATTTTAGCCATACACATGTTTGTTCTATTGGGTACTTGTTTCTTCAAAATATTATACTTGGAAAATTGGCAATCACTGCTGAACGTTTGGATTCTGGATGCTCAAGGACGATCTAATGGACAGAGTGAAAATAGAGGTGTTGGGTTTTAATCTGGAGAAGAGAGTAGATCTGAAATGCATTAAATATATATAATTTCATAACTACTGAAATGTGGCCATGACCCTTTTTGATGGGCAATAGAAAAGAATTTACTGGTGTTTCAAAGGTATCACATACTTTATTAGAAGCCAAAGTTGAACAGGTCATTATTTCAAACAGCTTCTGTTTTTCTGTCTTAATTGGTTGCCTAAGGTCAGTTTATTATCTCACCATACAAGGCAAAGACATGCAGCATCTGCCTGCTAAATCCTTAATTATATTTTGTTGGGCTCCCTGAGGAATGATGTCAAAATTAAATCTGATCTCCAATTCCTTTCCCAGGAAACCTTAATCAGCATTGAAAGTGCTTATAGATGAATGCCTCATTCGAGTACCTGAAAATGGAAATAAAGGATTTCTCGATATGAAAATAGTATCCTTAATTACTATTCTGTATCACTTCCAAAAAGTTCTACTAAAACCGAAATTCTACAGAAGACCACTTGGTATGACATCAATAGGAATTGGACTTCCATCCCTTTGTTCCTATTCCTTAGTTTACTACCATGCAACTGCAATCATATGATATGCTTTATTCTTTTATGGCAATAACATGGGAATGGATAGCTATTATTAGGAAATAGTATAGCATGACGGAATAAGAATGTCATATAGTTTCCATTTACATTGTTGATGGCATGTAGGCAGCATTAATGTCCTATGGGCAACATTAATGATGTCTACAGCAGGCGGTGGGGGCATCTGCAGCAGCAGAAGGCGGTGTCAATGGCTGTTATGTTAGGAAAAAGATCATACATTGGCTTTCTTTCATTATAGTATATATCAAATAGCATTAATTAAACAATTAAATCAACAACTCTATCACTGTGAGTGATCAAATTTCTACCACCCAAGGAGAAAGTTGATTGCTGATCCAATTCAGGACAACCAAGGATAGCTGGTGAAAGGTACGCATTTTAGAAAATATTAATTATTTCATTTTTAAGGGATAAAGGAATTCTGTAATATTGAAAGGACAGATTGTGACCTATGCAAGTTAAAAACTTTAGTTTCCAATAATTTGTGGAAAAAAAACAGGCATGTGAAAAGAAGAACAATTCACAAAGGACAGATTGTTTTTTATCTAGAGCTTGTGGTGTACTTTTCATTGTAAACTAGTGGAAAACAATTTTTAATTGAAAACAATTTTTAATTGTTGGGACAAAAAGCCACTGATTCAATTGCATAGGATGTGTAAGGTCCACTGCCAAATGCGAGGCTCCACCTAGGACAGTCAGTGGAACCTACCAAGTTGGAGTATGGTAGGGGTAGAGAGAATTATTGGAATGTGGTGTGAATTGTGTATAAATCAGAAAGAATAGAAAAGGTGACATCATTTTTGTTGGGCTGACATTCATACTGAGAGATGAACGCTCAGGGAATGAGTTATACCGGATACCAAGTAGTCCTAGGCCTAAATATTGGCTATTAGGCACTTTTCTTATTGACCATGCGGCTAATGTGTTAAACATTCTGCATGGGGAGTGTATTTACAAGAAAAAGGAAATGAAGGAGCTACTCATGTGGTTTAATTAGATACACAACAAATAACCTCACTAGGGCTTGACATGCTAATACGTGCTCCATGGCCGTATCGTGGTGACCGACTGCGAGATGGTGAGAATGGAGGAGGAGAGGGGAGCTCTGGCGGGGGAGTCGAGGGAAACAAAGAGAAAAGAGTGCGAGAGAGGGAGTAGAAGTGAGAGATGGGTCTGGGAAAAAGTCAGAGAAGAATAGAGGGTGAGAGAGATAAAGCAGAGGACAGCAGAAAGGGGGAAGGGATCGAGAGGGAAGGGAGAGGGAACACAGAGTGAAAGAGACAGGGAGAGAGAAAATTAGTGGGAAAAAGGAAAATACTTCTTTTCATAACCCCTCAGGCAATACAGTAGTGATACTTATACTATGAGTGTGAGGCCCCTACAAGCCGAAAGGAATAAAATCAGGTAAAGGCCATAACAGAAAATAAAAAAAAAACAAGAAAGGAATAAAACACACTGGGGAGGGGAATATGAGAAAATGAAGAAACTAAAGGCTTGTAACACATGCCATGAACCTGTTGAAAGAAAAAGGTTCTTTCAAGAACACAGACACATGGTGCATGGTGGTAGTTCTAGAAATGTTAGTGAAATGGCGGAGAGGATTTATATGGCAGACCGATAGATCTAAATACATGTTGCGATGTTCACCACAGCCGTTCCTATACTGCTAAGACGTTTCCATGATCCTTGTGTTTGCTGACGATATGCCTTCAACATTGACATTTTAAACTATGGGTCGATCCCACATAGTGGGCAATGAATTTTTATATGGTAATTATAATTGTCGTTGCAGGTAAATGAAACTCAAATTCTTTTAAGTTGGCAATGAAAACTTGAATTTTATTTCATAATGTCCCCCAACTTGACCTATAGTCATGATTGTACGTGCCTTATGCTCTTTAATGCCTGTACTATGACATCTCACATTCTTGCTTCTGTAATATCGAGTTCTTATTCAAGTTGTAGGCCATTATTCGTTGTATAGTCTCTTCTTGATATCCTAGTATTCATCCTATTTTCAATTCTTTGTTTGGTTTTGTGTTCACAGGTAGGAAGTTTAGAAGATGTTTTGAAGAAAATGGAGGTAAGGGTGTGCTTATTCCTTCTATGGTCTTGTACCTGGTCTTGTTTTATTTATCTGTTCTTGTTATCTGATTCTTCTACATTGTCCTCCACTAGTTCCAGTGAAAGTTAATTCTAAGATTACCATATGAAAGCTAATTATAATCTCCGAGTGTGGGAAAAGGCTTAGCTGGGTTTGGCTTCAATACAGAGAAATAGATGATGACTCTACATTAAATTTATTTTGGAACATCCTCAAAAGAAGCAATGGACAAATAATAGAACCAAGAATGTAGTTCTTCAATAATTGCTTTATGTATTTGGGCCGGGTCAGGGACTCCACCTGTGCCAAGATTTTGTTTCTAATGCTAGCTAGTCCAAACCCTGATAAATGAGGTGGAGGCACGTTGAGTAGCCTACAATCAAAGCAACAGTTTTTTTGGATCTTTGACATGGATTTGAGAAGTAAGGGTATTACTGTTAGGGTGTCCTCTTCTTGCGACATGCTATATCATTCTAGTACAATGTCAAATGGATAAAGAAGTCGTATCATCATCTTAGTGTAGTACGAAATTAGCAAGGGTACCACATTATGGAAGGGTGCAATTAAAGAGGTTAGCATAAGATTCGATTATGAATTTAGAATATTGGTACCTTGATAAATAAGCTTGTGGAGATGGAGGTACTATGGCTAGAAGAATGATCAATATAGTGTACTTTCAAAAGAGGAAGTGGGTGAGAAAGTGCTGAGGAAGTAGATGGGATAGTTATGCATTATGATACTTTGGGAAGGGTTGTATTCTGAATGGAGTTGATATAATTATGGATAAAGAGTTGAGTGAGAATATTGTGAGTAAAGAGAAATGCGAATATAATTATGTCTATTGAGATGGTACTAAGAGAGGATATCTTGCATGTAAACACTATATATATGTCCTAAGTGGTTGGTGAACAATTGAAAATGAAATTCTGGGAGTAATTGGAAAAGGTGATCCAAGACATTCCATAATAATAACTTTTATAGGTGGTAGCTGGGTGTATGAGTATACATGGAGGCTATGGTTATATGGAGAGAAAAGAAGGAAATAATGTTTTGGATTTTGCTCTGGCTTGTAATCTTGTGGTGGCAAGCATACTCTTCAATATGAGGGAGGAGCATTTCATCACTTCTAAGAGTGTTTCATTCAAAACTCAGATTGACTATTTTATCATGAGGAAATCGTTTGTATTATAGACATTGTAAGAGCATTCTTGTAGCAAGTTTGATTATACAATATCGTTTGTTTATTTTGATATTCAGCACGGAAAAATAGAAAAAAAGGGTAAAAAAAAAATTGACCAATAACTCAACAATGGAATTTAAAATGTGGTAAATAAACTAAATGATGGAACATAAAATGTGATAAGATCTTTACAAAGATGATATTAAAGGCAACTACAATATCTAGAGTTGTAATGGCATGTGGGATGCTATAATTAATTGCATTACAAGAGTAGGCAAAGAGATTTTATGAGAATCAAAAGGGAGAATACCATGCTGAAAGAAACTTGGTGGTGCAAAGAGGTCAAGGATAAGGTATAGTTTAAGAGAGTTCCTATACAATAATAAATGTATAGACCACTATAAATGTGCTACAAAAGATGCAAATGGGGTAACTGAGGAAAAGTCTAAAGAGCATATGGACTTGTACAAATGATTTAACACGGAGTAAACAGAAAAGGATGCCTTTAGACTAGCTGAAGCTGGAGATATGATGACAAAAGGCTTGAACCGCATGAAGTGTATTGAGATGATCATGAGTGAGTATTCGTTGCAATTGACAGTGTCAAATAGAGGTGAACGAGCTATTTCCACGACCTTTTCAATGGAGCTAGATAGAACATCATAGTGCTTTGGAAGCTAGCAACTTTGAGAAAAATCTAAACCACCCTTACTACCAGTTTATTAAAAGAGAGTAAGTTAAGGGATTATTGGAGATAATAAAGATTAGGAAGGTAGGTGGGCCAGATGGTGTCCCAATGGACAATGGAACGTATGGTGGAGGAAATTTTGTGGTTGGATAGATTATTTTTTAATATCTCAAGCAGTAAGAAAGTGCTGATGAGTGCAGAAGTAAGCAACCATCTACAAGAATAAAGGGGATATGCAAATTTGTGCTAACTACGAAGTTACTATGTTGATGAGTCATTTGATGAAGTTTTGGGAAATGATGATCACAAGGAGACTGAAGCAAGTTGTGAGGTATCAAAGAACCAATTTGGAGTCTTTCTAGGCATGCCTATTATGGAAGTTATATATTGTTAAGGTATTTGATGCAGCAATTTAAGAGAAGATAGGAGGAGCTTCATGTGGTGTTTATTGAATTAAGAGAAAGCATATTCTATAGCACTAAAAAGAAGTATTTTTGAGAATTTTGGAGAAAAAAGGAGTTTCCACTGCATATATCCAAGTTATAAATGTGTGATGAAGTACTAACTTGTTTAATGATGCACGTCAGAGAGATTTGGGCTTTTCAATTACAGTTGCTTTATCTCATGATCATCTTTTAAGCTTGTATATATTTGCCTTTGATATGGCTAAATTTACCAAACTTGTTCAAGATGATATGCCTTGGTGCATGCCTTTTGTGAATGCCATCTGGAGAGAGATTTTGAAAGGTACAGATTTTTTTAGAATTAGTAGACCAAAGACTGAGTATATGGTGTTTTAGTTCAATTAGAATGGAGGAGTGGATATAAAGCTGAGGACTGAAATCCCTATCAAAAAAGAAATTATTCCATTTAATCTTGGATAGATGATTCAAAAAGATCAGGCAATCGATGAGGATATCATTCATCTGATTAAAGATGTCATAATAATGTGGAGAAGTGCATATGGATCTTGTGTAATCAGAGTATACTACTCAAGCTTAAAAGAAAATACTACAAGATGGCTATTAGGCTTGCCTTACTATATGGAACGGAGTATTGGACAATTAATACTTACATGTGTAAAATGCGACAGTAGCAAAGATGTCGATGCTGAGATGTTTGTTCAGTCATACAAGAATAGATAGAAATGTGAAGTGATATAAGAAAAATATCGAGATGGCAGCCTCAAAGGAAAAATGATATAGACGCACTTTAGGTGGTTTGGTCATGGAAAGGGTAGACTGCCTGATATATCTATTAGGAGATGCAAGTGCATGGAAGAAACTACTTATAAAAGAGGCAAAGATAGGAAGAAGTGTTTGAAGGAAAACATCAAGCATTGTTTTGTGCATTTGGTCTTAATAGAGTACACGGCCATCAGCAGAGCTAAATGGAGATGAATAATTCATGTAGCCTACCCATTTAGTGTGAAAAGACAGCTTTCCATGCTTTGGATTCGTGGTCATAAGTTTGACTCTGGATTTGCACATCGTGAACTTGCATGATCCATATCGTTATTGCTGATAGAGGGGTTATCAATCGGGCTTTGCTCTGAGTATTCTTCATCATTTTAAAAAAAGGTAGTTCTCTGTGACACTTCCCATAAGTTTGTCTGGAATAGCACTAGCTTGTTTTTTGTTAAATGCTCTCGTTCTGTATTTAATTTCATTTTTAAATTCAAAGCTATTACTCATTAGAAGGGTTACTTGTATTTCTCAATGATGAACCTCCTGCTAATTTAAGGTGGTCACTGTGTACTATTTTATTGAAATTGAACCCTTTGCGTACGAAATCTGTTCAATGCAGTTGAGTGAGAAGAACTCTGGCTGGGATGATTTGATTTTCATTCCGCCGGGTAAAAGCTACTCTCAGCATATTCAAGAAGTGGCAAAAGCGTGAAACACAGTCAGCATACAAGCGCGAAACATGACAAACAAGCATTTTGCATGCTTCACACTCATATTGGTTCTCTCTCTCTCTCTCCCCCCTCCCTATCTCTCATTTTTTTTTCAACAGGAACCTGTCTTCTACTCTTTTGATCATGTGTTAGGGTGCTGATATGGCCGGAATACATTGAGAAGTGACACATTATCAACAAAATTGTTTGCAGAAAAAGTATAAAACAATGATGCGAATGCCAAGATTGAGTACCTTTGCACTGTAAGCAGCTAACTGTATTGATACTGTCCGTTAACATTTGTTCTTATTACAGAGAGTTTAGAAAGTTAGATGGTTTGCAGTAAGGCTAGTTTCTGTGCATTCTGGAAGATATGCACGGTGGCCCTTATCGTGTTCCTGAATCTTTGACTGGATGGTTTTTGCACCAAATCTCTGTACAACTTTGTGGCTTTTACTGAGCTGTTGGAAAGCTGAAGCCCATTTTGATCTTCACTTTTATCAATTGAGTTTAAGACGTGTCCTGTTGGTGCGTTTTGATTACTCTTTGGACTGCTGTAAAACCTGTGCTTCTGACTTGGTATGATGGCCCTTGATCTGCAACTTGAATTGGGAAACTTCCAACTGCTAATGCACCCACCGGAAAGAGGCAACATGTTTTTCGCCATCTTTAGAAATTTTACAGGTGCTTTTAACGGGTGTGGAGTTGTGGTTTTAGATTATTGGATACGTGTTCCTCTTTTTGCTCAAAAAGTCCAGTGGTGGGTTGGTGTTCGATGAACAGTGGGCTTCAATTGCCTGAATTATGTGGATATTAGTGCTTTGATTTGGGAATTGGATTGAAAATGCTTAGGGATCATTGGAAAAATGGAAAGAGAAGTATTTGTCATATCAATCCTAGTGAAGTAATGAGCTGTGGCTTGGTGGGATGGAGATTTTCCCTGACCCAAATCTTTTTTTTTCTTTTTTTTTCTTTTTCTTTTTAGACAATAAATAATTTTCACCGATAATTTCGGGTTTAGGTCAAACTCAGGGTCCGGGACTTTTTTTTTGCCTGTAAAGCCAATGTGTTAGGTTGGTCAAGCCATGCGATAAAATGGATCTGAACTCGTAATCGTAAGCTCAATCACGGCACACAAAGTTGCCAGTGTCAGCTCTACTAACTAGTGTCGGTTAACCTAACTCTTTGACCAGCTCAAGTAGGCCACGAGGCATGAACACGGTGAACAAGCACCCTTGATATGGACGATGAGATGTATCTGTTCATTCTATACTCGGATCGAGTAAAATTCTGCAGCGGTGAAGGTAGATCAGGGAACGAACACCCTTTGGATAAATAATTTCCTTCCCGTTGTCCGTAGCCCAGAAATAATTAGCAAAGTGGGTTCTTGGGATCAATCAGAAAGTGAGAAGGTGCAGTGTTGCCTTTGTGTTTAGGTTAAAACAATGACAGAGGAAAGGCTTCTGGTAGCACGTCCGTGCCCTGGTCTAACTAATAGGACAAGATGAGAGATATTGACAACAATACAAAACAGCTTCGTCTGTGCTAACTTATGGACCAAAATTAAGACGTTATCGTGTCCTCAATCAATATAACTAAATCAGGGACTGTAGATTTAGGTATGGATATTTGCCTGACAGCTTATAAGCCTTGTTTGTTTTAACCTTTGATTGGATCAGGGGACATAACAGGTAACGTGATGGGCAAGGCTTCCTACACGTGCAGGGCCCAGTGTAAGGTCTGATTATTTATAATTTATTATCTATGGCCTTATCTTATATCATATAAGTGATCATTTTTATGATATGATAATTAATATAAGTATTTAATAAGTAAACAAACAATTAAGGTAAGGCTGTTGAAAGGCTAGTAACGATAGCTGGTATTGAGAATCTTAAATTGTGACAATTTGTAAATAATTTCTTGTAGTAAATATGTTTTTCAGGAATTTTATATATAACAGAAATAACAAAAATATAATAATAAATCACCGATGCTAAATTCTTCAACCGTTACACTGCGTAAAGCCTCAAAGTCTTTGGTAGGTATATTGGTACTTGGACAACACAAATGCAACTGTAACATGAGAAAAACGAGGGTCTTAACAACTCCTTTTAAGATATTTTATATGATATTTTATTTATTTATTTATATCAGTATATCTGTACGAAGAAATAGACTAATGAGGTATCATGTCAGAATGAGCGTACGTCTAAAATACATATAATTGCTATTCTGACGTTATAATATTAGCCATTTTGATGATATTATATTACTGAAAAGTGTAGGGAAGATGATTAATTGGTGAAGCTTTTGATAATTCATAGACGAGGTTGACAGGGCAACTAATAGTGGTTGAAGGGTCTCTGTGTAGTGACCAGTGCTTCTTAAGCCAATTTTGCCTTCCCATTTCCTCACGCTGACAACAAAATTCCTTATTTTATTTTATTTTTTAAAAATGGTGTAATATAGAAGGCTTTTATATT
>JAODPA010111391.1:0-19498 GCA_025585075.1 Nepenthes mirabilis
CGTTGTAACTGTTGGATGGGGATCTAATACCCATCTTTTTTTAATATTAAAAAAAGATGGGTATTAGATCCCCATCCAACAGTTACAACGGCATCATAAGGGTAATATACAGAGTTGTGTCATAGTGCTCCCGTTTTCTAAGAAGAAGAGCCTGATTAGTCATAATACGTAAATATCTTAAATGTTATAGATACTGTATGAAAACTGATAACAATATCTTTCCTCTTGATGGGTACGGTCGTAAATGGTCCGACTCAAAGGCAAGGCCAACAGACAAGCGGAGGCCCCAAAGGATTACGGCCCACGGCTCGCTCTCGCGAAGGCCTATGACCAAGACCAAAGCAATAGCGGGTCGACTCGAGACTGACTAGCTGAAAACAGGTGACGAGTGCTGCCTCGTAGCACCTTGTATGCATGAAGAACTTGCCAAAATCGCCTTGGGACAACTCAACGGATACCCTTCGAACATTGCCAACGAGTATGCAATCTTTTCCAAAACGGCAACAACGATCCAGTAGATCTCTTCTAATGACAACTGCCGTAACTATTGTCTCCAGTATCGTCGTGAAGAAGGAAGAAGTCCTCTCAATTGGTCATTGATGTCATAATGGGCACCCGCAATCCCCGAACAGCTCGCCAAAACTACGCGGATAACCGTCAACTAGTCTTGACGCCCAAGTAGGGTTGAGCTGGTTCAAGTGTTATAAATACCCCATCGTTTCCACAGGCATAGGGAAACGCACTTGCAAGCCTATAGAAGAACGACTCTCTCTACCTGAAAAGCCTCCAAGAAGTCTCTCATAGCTCTCACTCTCTTTGTCTCAAGCTACTTCCTATCAAATGTATCATTATCTTCAAGCAACTCCCTATCGAGCAAACTGCCTTCTCCCAAAGCTGTCTCTTAACCGGACACATTCAGACACTCAATTCTTGGACTCGCACATTATCCACACTCACATTCTGGCATCATCGTATCTTTCTATCTATTTGAGAAAGATTTTTTTATTTGAACGTTGGAAGATATACCGAGAAGCAAGTCTACTGATCCTCTGACCTCTCGTTTGTTTAGTTACTGTGTACACGATCCAAACTATCAGGGATAGAGATTGGATCCGCTTCAATTTGACCCGCTTAAGAAGACCAAATAGATTTCTAATTCGTATAACAATCCGGATTCAGAGGACACATCACTTCTGCCTATGCTTGAGGCAGCTAGTCCTCCTGGTCTCTTTGTTCGATGAGTTAGTAGTGGACCTATTTATATACCATGGAAGAAAAATAACGATAGAATGGTGAAAATGGGCGAGATCAAAATTTTTATTCCTTTTAGTCTTCTTTTAGGGCGGCCATGGATCCATGACAACCGGATAGTACCGTCCACCCTTCATCAATGCCTCAAGTACGTAGACATTTAGAGACAGACAAGTGCGCAGGGCAGGGTGTTCGCTGATCGGAAACCCTTCAAATCAAAGGGCTTGAAGCATACTGCGCCGACGCAAAAATGTACGTGGTTGTCCCTTTTTATAATTAAGAAGAAGATTCCAAGACCGAGACGATTATAAAAGAAAGCAAGTGTCTTCAATTCTATATTTTTTCATAGTAAAAAGAGTCCATTAATATAGCACTAAATGAAAGCCTCCTAATCTTCAAATTTAATATAAAAAATAACTCATATTAAATCTCCTAAAGGTAAAACAATAAAAGACATTCACTATTCCTTATCAAAATTTTGATTAAAATTTAGGCATGGGATAATAAAAGATATTTAATATTCCAAATTAAGTTTCAAATCCTATAATTAATTGGGATTTATTTCTCAACATCATTCAGCAGAAGCCTTCGGTTAGAGGAAGTAATTCATTGGGAAAATGCAGTTTCGTATAGCTTTAGAAAAAGACTGATTTCTCCAAGAATCTATGTGCCTGCCCTCTTTGAGGACTATGAGAAGGGATCCAATACATGGGAATTTTTGGAGAGCTGAGTAAACAGTGCCAACTTCATCCTCTAGTACTCTCAAATAGAATAGATTGCCATTTTTTCCATGTCCTTGGTGTTGGGTTTTCTAGACCCGGATACATACAACCGGCACAGCGGAATAAGCCCAAACCCCCCATCAATTGTCAACCAATAAAATTATAAGTATAATGAATACAATAATGTATAATAATTTTTAACGTAGAAAAAATCATTTTCAATTAAAGAAAAATTACAGAACAAACTCAAAAACTTTATTATATAAAATCGGTTATACAAAATCTCGAAATAGAGTACCAGCAACTAATAGACTTGAGACATGGTAGAAAGTCTCCTCACTTTTCTCTCTTTTCTCTTCTTGGTGGTGCTCTCTACTTACTAATTTTATAAATGTTTTTCACCATCTCTTATTTGTCATCATCCCTAAAATATTTCGTGCGCTTTATAATAACATCTGGCCCAAAACGCATTTCTCGCACTCCTAAGAACACAATTCTCATGCTTTTAAAACCCTAAAAATGAATTTTTTGCTTTTTTACAATGTGGGCTATTAGGACTGACAGTTGGCCATCTTTCAGTATAAGTAATCCGATCGCCCCTCTGATTTAGCTGTTCAGTCGCCCTTCTAACTTAGCAATTTGGTCAGCCTTCTAATTCAGCAATTCGGTCATCCATGCAGTTCAATATCCGGCCACCCTTCAGCCTCTTCGCTTGATCTCCTTTCGGACTCGGCTCTACCTGATCGCCCCTTGGCCTCGGCTCTGATCTGGCTGCCCCTTGGCCCCGGCTCCGATCTAGTTGCCCCTTGGCCTAGTAGTTCGGTTGCCCTCCAACCTCTTCGCCACACGCATAAACACTTCGATCCTCGCACAAACCCTATGCGATCTTCCGATGACATTTTGTTTATTGGGACACTCACAGTGGAGTGACTAATAAAACCAACACCTGGATTGGTTTGCTCACTTTCTTGTTTAGTGTTTGCATATGACCTAGATATTTAAATGAAGTCGTAGAGTTTAGTATGGCTCAGGACGTTCAAATAGTTGGAAATCTGAAATTGTAATTCATGGTTCTTTTTGTTATAATCCATAAGAAAGTAACAAATGTATAAAAATCACATACACAAAGATAAATAAGAAAATTTTGTAAAAAATTCCTCTTAACTAGGAAAAAAAACTATGAGATTTTATGATCGATTAAAAACTTACACTATGTCTAAATACTAATTATAAATAATATCAAATGTCTTGATTATATAACACATTATAAGGATACAAATCGAACAACAAACATTAAAAGGCAAACAGAGTTGTAGTCCAAACAGATGGCCAAATTTTTCCTTTCTTCTTTCATCTTTTTTCTCTCCCATGTTCCTCACTCTTCTATGTTTAGGATGAACTCTCCATGTGTGATCCAAAATATTATGACACATTAACACCCATATGACACTCAAGTGCATATTGAGTAGACATCGTGCAAATTAATCTGGAAATCTACAATTTAAGTGCTCCTCGTGTAATTCTCATACATGACGGGTTTAAAGGGTTTTTGCTGGAGGGAGAACTCGAGACAATATCAAGCAAAAACTTTTGTCCGTAGTTTTGTTCGAACCAAAAATTATGCAAACATTCTATAGAACATTCAACCGGTTTTTTTTAATTTAAAATTAAAATTCACGCCAATATCACGTGAAATTCTCTAGTCCGGTTTTATTTAAACAATCCAACAAACAAACACTACTTAACGGGCTATGGGCTTCATACCGGACATGACACACCCTAACAGATAGCGACTATTATGATAATACGCACATGGCACCTCGACACCAAGTTTTAAAACTGATTGTGGATAAACAGCCGAATTGATCTCACCCATTGTTTATGTGGCCTTGTCATTGCACCTCAGTACACAAGGCTTTCAGTTTCTCATCGTTCATTGGTGAAAGTTATAATCATTCATAGTAGATGAATGAGAAACAGAGCTGAGCTGAATGAAGGCATTAATTTAGCTATTCACCGTCATCTGGGAAAGCTGAAAATTCATTTGACATTGAAGTTCGCCATGGAAACACCCATGGAGTTTAGGTTATAAAAGTCATCGTATGAATCATTCCTTTTAATGTTGATGTTAACTCAGTTCCCATGTGAGATTTTCATTATAGTCCAAGGGGATTTGTGCTATCCAACCAGGCAACGTAGTGGCCATTTAAATACACCTTTTGAAGATACTTACCAAAGAACGTGTTGGAACCAACCACGTATAATCATTTGTTTTTGAAATAGCATATGAGTTCTTGAGAGTTTAAATTATATCACATTTTCTTGAATTTAACTAACAATAATTAGAAAAAGAGGGAGAGAAAGAAACTCTGCATTAAGCAACCCTTGATCTTGCCTCCGCATGATTATATTCTTCTCTGAGATGTGAAGTCTGTCTCTGAAGATTGTTGGTTTTGATGGGGTTCTACCCGAATACACCCTAATTCTGTGTAGCGGAAAAAACTCAAACCCTCCGTTGGCCATCAACTACCAAAAATATGAGCACAAAAAACACAAGAGTGCACAACGATTTTTAACGTGGAAAACCCTTCTCATTTTAAAAAAAAAAAATTACGGGACAAGTTTTGAAAAAGTTTCACTATATAAAATCGATTACAAAAATCCTCGAAATATAATACCAACAACCCTCCCAAAATAGAATAAGAAAAATAATTTTCAAAATAAAGAAACTCTCATTCCCTCTTTTTCTCTTTGTTTTTCTTCTTTCTTTCCTCTCACTGGTGGTACTTTCTACTCACTGATTTTATAAGTATAGTAGTGGTAAACGGCGAACGGTGAGGGCTCCGTTCTGCACTTGGCTCTACTCCATTCCACACATAGTTCACCCACACGTCGTTCACGCACACGGTCTTTTGAAGTGCCTAGTGTGCTTTATAACAACACCTAACTGATATCCCATCTGTTCCGCTAGCCTAATCTTGTAGAGGATTTCTTACACTAAATATGTCGTTTTCTACGCTTTCACCAGTTCCCGTACTTTTTCACAGACGGCGCATACTCTACAGGTCAACCTACTTTACACAGACGACGCATACTTTGCAAGTCAATTACCTACTCCGCATAGATGGTGCACGCTTTGCACAAACAGCGCACGCTCTGCAAGTCAGCTACTTGTTATACACCATTACCTTCCAGCCGTAGCCTTTGCAATTGACCTGCTCTATAAAGTCTGGTGCTTACTATGCAAAGTAGTCTAACAGCTCTGCCAAATCGTCTATTCTGAACTGGTATTGCCTTGTCACCCATTCGTATTTACACCTTTGGTCGGCCTCTCTGACCAACCTCATCTCAGCTTAGCGGTCCGACCTCCCTGGCCAGCTTCTCATCTCAGTCAACTAGCCTCCCTGGTCGGTTTCTTGCTGCCCGGCTGGTCGCTACTGGCTAGCCTCCTGCAGGTTGAACTCCTTGCTGCCTGGCCACTCGACCAGCCATCCTCTAAGCCGGTCGACCTCCCTGGCCAACTTATTGCTGTCCGACTGGCCGCTGCTAGCTAGTCTCTTGCAAGGTGACCTCCTTACTACCTGGCCGTCTGGCCGGCCGCTAGCCGCTAGCCGCGTACGTACTTTCTCACACAAGCCTTGTGCAAACCTTTAATAACTTTCTATTTGTTGAGCAACCCACAGAGGAGTGACCAAACTCAACAAAATTTTTCTCATGACCTTGTGGTGGAACCTTTCGCTTCTATTCGGTAACTGTCATGACCTACCTTTCAGCAACTTCCACTAAATTGGAATCTCGACGTCAGCCTCCGCAAGCCTGGATAATATCTTTTTCCTCTCCACAGATCTTGGAGTTGTCCGACTCCCCTTCGGTTTCTCCTCTGCAATCGAATCATTCTCTCTTACACTTTACCTTAGCTACGTCCTCCTGCCACATTGACAAATGCCCCCGTTGGTCATTTTGATATCATCTTTAGCAACCCAAGCCTTCATCAGGTACCAATCTGATCTCCTACTTTCCCTTACCACAATTGAGGTGACTTTGGTGAGTTTCCACCGACCGTTTTCAAACACCGTTCAAAATTCTTCTTTGTCGAACTTCCCGATTGAAATCACATTCAATCTCAAGTCTGAGGCATGTCCTACGCTCTTCAATATGAACTTCTTTCCATTGTTTGTTCGTAAACAAATATCCCCAATGCCAACAACCCTCGACGAGCCATCATTACCCATCATCAATACCCCGTGGTTTGCGGGCGTATAGCTCATGAAATAGGACTTTTTTGGTGTCACATGGTAAGAAGCACCAGTGTCCATCACCCAACTCATCTTCTAGCCCAGTAGGATTTATGTTTTCCCCGCGTGGAAAACCAAGAGGTCTCCGTAGAGAGTGATAGTGGCCCGATCATCATCATGATCTCGCCTCTCCTAACGATTGCCTCCGCCCTCCTCCTGCTTCCTATGCGGACAGTCACACTTCATGTTGCCCTTCTTGCTACAGTGAAAGTACATCTTTTTCAAAAACTTAGACCAACCGTTGTTTCTCTCTAATTTGTCGTCTTGATCCCTCGATCTCCAACATCCATGATCGCTGGCCGCCACAAGTAGGTTCGGCTCCAATGGAGTCTCACTGCTTTCCATGTGCCTTGACTCATTCATAAGTAAGGAAGTAATGACCCGTTCAATTTGAGAATATCTTTCCCGAATAGCAGTGTCATGACAATATGATCGTATGATGCCGAAAAAGACGCCAACAACACCAACGCTTTGTCTTTCTTCTTGATTTTCACATTAAGAGCTGACATTTGCATCACAATCTGGTTGAACTCGTTCGGGTGCTTCTCAAAGCTTTCCCTTTCGATAGACGCAGGTAATAGAATTGTTTTTTCACATACAACGTCGTTGTCAAGCACTTGGACTTACACCGGCTCTCAAACTTCTTTCAGACTTCTATTAGGTCGGACAAGCCAATGACCTCCAAAAGAATATTGTCCATAAAATGTAATTTAATCATACAATTAGTAAGATTCCTCATATCTTGTCACTATTCCTCCGTCATATTCTCTAGCTTCTCTTCCTTCCTCCAAAGTATTTTTACTATTTCTTCTCGGATCAAAATATTTCTAACTATTTCTTACCAAATGGTAAAATTATTTTGCCCCTTAAATTGCTCTACACTAAATGGCAAGCTTCTCCATAACGACACCACCAAATCGAAGGCTTACAATCTCTCTCTAATACCACTTGATGAGGTTCTACCCAGACACACCCTAATCTGGCGCAACAAAAAAAATTCAAACCCCCCGTCGGTTGTCAACCATCAAGAATGTGAGCACAATAAACACAATAATATGCAACGATCTTTAACATAAAAAATCCTTCTCAACTAAGGAAAAAACCACGGAATAAATTCCAAAAAGATTTTACTATGTAAAATCGGTTATAAAAATTTCCGAGATAGAATACCAACAACCCACTCGAAATAGAATAAGAAAAATAATTTTTTAAAGTAAGGAAACTCTCATTCCGTCTTTTTTTCTTTATTTTTCTTCTCACATTTCTTTTACTGATAGTACTCTCTACTCACTGATTTTACAAGTGTAGTGGTGATGAACGGTAAATAGCAAGGGCTCCCTTTCGCACTTGGCTTTACTCCGTTCCACCCTCCGTTCTATACACAGTTCACCTACATGCTGTTCACGCATACCCTCTTCTGAAGCGCCTAGTGTGCTTTATAACAACGCCTGACTGATATCCCATCTATTCCCCTGATCTAATCTTATAGAGAATTTGTTACGCCAACTTTGTTGTTTTATGTGCTTTTACCAGTTCTCGCGCTTTTTCACAGACGGCACATGCTCTGTAAGTCAACCTGCTTTGAACAGACGGCGCATACTCTATAAATCAACTACCTACTCTACACAAACAATGCACACTCTGCAAGTCAACTATCTACTCTGCACCACTGCCTTCCAGCCGCAGACTTTGCAATTGACTTACTCTGCAAAGCCTGGTGCCTATTCTACAATGTCGTCTACCAGTTCTGTCAGATCGTCCTCTCTGAACTGGCTTTACCTGGTCATCCCTTTGCATCTACACCCTTGGTCGGCCTCTTCAACTTGCCTCATCTCATCTTAGCCGACCAACCTCATCTCAATTTAGCCAGTTGGCCTCCGTGGCCAGCTTCTTCTCTCAACAGGCCAGCCTCCATAGCTGGCTTCTTGCTGCCCGACCGGCCGTTGCTAGCTAGCCTCCTGCAGGTTGACTTCCTTGTTGCCTGACCGCCCGGCCGGCCGTCCTCTTAGTCGGCTGGCCTCCCTGGTCTGCTTCTTGCTACCCGGTTGGTCGCTGCCGGCTAGCCTTCTATAGGCTGACCTCCTTGCTGCCTGACCGCCTAACCAACCGCACGTCGCGCACACACTTTCTTACACAAGTCTTGTGTAAATTTTTGTATTGAGAAACCCACAATGAAGTGACCAAATCCAACATGTTTTACTATATGTAATATTTTTGTAATTACTAACATGACTACTTAATATTAAGTATGCTACTTGTTTCACTAAAGATGATGTAATTTGATCTTTCAAAAATTTTGATGTCACTAAATCATATTAAAGCGTGGCCCAATACACAAGATCTCCCATCTTACACACAAAAGGTGGTCTAATATATGCACATTTGTTCCTGTAATGAAGAGAGTTTTCATAGTTTAAATCTCTAACCTTTAATTCACAATAAAAAAATCTGATTGTTATTTTAAAGCTTGCCTTGTTGCGTTTTTTCATACAATAATATATAAAAATAAGAGATAAAGAAAACCATGAACTGATTCATACTTTAGCAATAAGCAGCAAAGTTAAAGACGTCAAAGCAGAATGGATAGGGGGCAGAGAGGCTTCTTGCAATAAATGACAGAAAAAAAAATCTTTTATAGTTCATCTCGCTTAAGATTCATGAAGTTTCTTCATATAAAATTTGGGTGTGGGTCTTTTTTCGAAAAGGAATGGGATTTACCTTTTCCTATTATTATTACATCTTATCGTGAATGGGATACTGAATATTAGCATATTTTTTTTATGCTCCGTAATTCTTCCTCAACTAGGCTTGGGTAGAATAGTAAAGTACAAGTATTAGTAATATAGCAAGTGATATCCTTTTTTTTATGTTCTCATTTGAAATATTATGTGAATGAACCCCATTAGTGAATCTAATGAGAAAAAAAATAAAAAGTGTTATAAAATTACTTTTCATTCTAAAAACAAAAAGGATTTAATCCAATTTAAACTAAAAAAAATGATCAAATTAGAAATAATTTGACAATTTTATTTTATAGTGATTCAAAGTGAGTTTTATTTTTGAATTAAACCAAGTTACATGGCATACTTTTTATTATTAATTTACTCAAATGTTGGTCAAAAAATTTGTTGATTAGAGATTGAGGGATATGTAGATGTTATAGATAATGAATCGATTTCTTTTTCTACTTCTACAATTTTTTTAGTGGCATTTAGAATGGACTGATTGATGAATTTAATCAAATACTTTTAGTTATACTTATTCTTTTAATTGATGAATTCAATCAAATACTTTTAGTTAAACTTATTCTTTTAATTGGTATTTTTTTTATCTTTCAAAATTAAAACCTAGGTAAGTACTTTATAAGCATATGGTTTATTTGATGGGCATTTATCCTATTACCATTGTGTGTCATAGGATGATATATGAAGATATTAAATGAACCAAACATAAGATTGGAAATAAGATTTAAACACACAGAATACCTCTTGCAAACAGATTGTACCACTAGAAAAAGCGCTTCCACTTAATCATATACCTTAATATGAAAGATGGTAGCATTTACTGTTACGTATAAATAAAAAGAAAATCTTGATAGTAAGAGTCAAAAAGTTATTGCGTTGTGTAGCGGCTTCAAACTCCCGCCATTATATTATGCAAGCCGGATTAGATAGACCAATCAACTTTTTTATTTTTTTTTTGGTAATTATACGAATTTTAAGTGATAATTATATGCCAGTTATACAAAAGAATTAAATAATCATAAAGCAGTCGAATAATATGAAAATATGAAAACACACCTGTAATTGATGTCGATTTTCGAAAGAATAGCATTTCCACTGCCCAAAAAAAAATGATAGTGATTTAAAGCTTGTTTGAACGGATCAAAGTGGCACATAAAAGTTGTTTGAGTGGGTTTTTTAAAGAAATGATGTGATTTCTTCTTTTCTCTTTTTCTTTCTCACTGTCAACTCTCAGGGTGATTAAAATAAAACCCTAAAACTTACTGAAAGAATTGAATTTTCTTGTATAGTATGTCAGGCACTCGAACAATAAACCCATCGTTAGAGGAACGACCATGGAAAATTGGCAATCGACATACAGTTTTAATGTAGGAGACCTAATATCAACAATGTAGCAAAAAAAAGTACGTATAAAGACAGAAGATTTATAAAAAAAGTCAACCACCTCAACAACCTCCATAACCTTCATAGCAAGCAATAATCTGTAGTGGGTGAGCACATGCTGCCGCGTCCTCGCCACAGTGGGGACTCCATAGTCATCCCCATCATATCTTGATTGGCTAGTGGATCCTTTTTCAGTATCCTTCCGTCTCCATTGTTGCTATCTCTGAAAACTACGCTTGCTGCTTTTCACACTGTACATACGGCTGGGATTCACTATTCCCTTCACACTCCATTTCACTTTGGTTAATAGAGGGTGTTTGTTAGAAATAGATTACGTATTTGAACCACGAGAAAATGCGAAATAAATGATGACAAGCACACATAACAATCAATCACAAGTAAAAAATATACGATTTTTATGTGAAAAACTCCCTATGAAACGAGTGAGAAAAATAACAGAACACAGAGACCGAAATTTTCCACTAGCAACAATTTATTGGTCATACAAACCACAAATTTCAAGGGACACAACCCCCTTGCTTCACACAGTCCGTACAAGAAATATAAAGTGTAAGAGGAGAAAAAAAAACTCGACAAATGTTCTTCTCAACAGTAAGAATTTTGTACGAGTGATTGGCGGAGATTAGAACTTGATTCAAAACCTAACCGGAGACTCAAATATTTCTCTTTTCCTTGTCTCTCTTTCTCCTCTTTTCTCTCTCTTAAACGCCGCTCAAACTAATCAACATACCCTAAAAACGCAAGGTGCGCGTTTTATAAAAGTAGGCGCATGCTCGAGCACCCGTTGAGCGCGCATTGGGCGCAGATTGAGCACCCTAATTTTGGAATTTGAACTCGAGCGTAATTCAGGCGAGAAGCGAGCGGAAGCTTACTGGAAAACCTGCCACGAGCACCCAACAAGCGCACTCGAGCCTTCCTCATGCGGTGAGGATATTTGCCTCCATCTGTCACATCAAGTGGGTATGGGCCCACACGGGAGTGACCCATAACCCAACAAACTTTTCCTAACAACTGTGTGGGGCCATTCATCGTCATCCCGGTAATAGAATAGCAAGTTTCAAACTTTTTCTTTTGCAATGCTTTGGTCATCATATCCAATCCATTCTCCTCGATTCCAATATTTTTCAGCACCAACAACCCCGTGTCAACGACATTCCGCACCCAATAATACCTCACATCGATATGCTTTGATTTGTAATGAAATGACAAGTTTTTGCAAAGGTAAATCACACTTTGATTATCACAAAGCAACACACATCGCTTCTATTTGAGACCAAGTTTTTGAATAAATTTCTTCATTTATAGCTTCTCCTTGCTTGCCTCCATTATAGCAATGAACTTAGCTTCAGTAGTGGAGAGAGCAACACACCCCTACAATTTCGATTGGTAGGAAACAGCTCCTCCCGCAAACATGATTAAATATCCTGAAGTAGACTTCTGTGAGTCAACATCACCCGCCATATTTATATCAGTGTATCCAACCAGAAGTGGCATGTTGCTTCCAAAGTACAAACACGATTTAAAAGTTTCTCAAAAACACTTTAGAATCCATTTTACCGCGGACCAATACTCCTTACCGGGATTTGACAAGAATCAACTAACAGCTCCAACAGTATAAGCTATTTCTGCCCTCGTACATACCATGACATACATTAGACTACCCATGGCTGAAGAATAGGGAATGTCTTTTATGTATGCTTTTTCATCTTCTATAGAAGGATATTGCCAATTGCTCAACTTGAAGTGATTGGCCAACGGGGCGCTCACCGATTTTAACTTTTTCATGTTGAAATGTTGAAGTATTTTCTCCACATAACTCTATTGTAATATCCATAGTTTCCTCGCTTTGCGGTCGCGAAAAATTTTAATTTTCAGTATTAACGTCGCCGGTCCCAAATCTTTCGTAGCAAAGGACTTTCCAAGGTGTCGCTTTAATTCCATGATCCGGGAAGCATTATGCCCAACTATCAGTATATCATCCACATAGAGTAAGAGAACCACAAAACCATCCTCAGAAAATGTCTGAACAAAAACACAATGATCCGATGTCGTTTTCTGATAGCCCTGACCCACTATGATAGACTCAAACTTTTTGTACTATTACCTTAGTATTTGTTTCAATCCATACAGACTTTTCTTAAGATGACACATTAATTGCTCCTTTCCTTTGACCAAGAATCCCTCTAACTGCTCCATATAGATCTCCTCCTCAAGATCACCGTAAAGAAATGACATCTGCACATCCATCTGTTCTACTTCTAGGTCAAGAACAGCAGCTAACCCAAGCACCACTCGAATAGAAGACATCTTTATCACTGAAGTAAAGATCTCGTCAAAGTCAGCATTTCCGTTGATTAAAGCCCTTCACAACCAGTCTCACTTTATACCTCGGTTGTGAGCTGTTTTCTTCTGTCTTCAACCTGAAGACCCACTTGTTCTTCAATGCTCATCTTCCCTTTGGCAACCTTGTCAACTCAAATGTGTAATTTTCATACAACGACGTCATCTCTTTTCGTATAACTTTCATCCACTCCGCCTTGTGTTCATCCTCCATTGCTTCCTCTCAACATTCGGGCTCTGCTCCATCGGTAAGTAATACATACTCCTCGATCGATAGACGAATAGAGGGTCTTCAATCTCTCGTGGATTGTCGGAGTGGAATAGGCTTGATAGGCTCAGCAGTATCAGAAGTGACAACCTCATCCTCATCTCTATCGGGTATTGTAGTCTCATGGTCTTCTTCCTCTTCGGCATTGCCTTGATTTTCACTCTGATGATGGACAGGTGCTGGCGTGAGATTTGAATCACATACCCAACTGTCATCATTTTTGGAGGCAGTCTTTGCACCTTTGCCAATATCCTTTATAGTCTCATTTTCGATAAACACAACATCCCTAGATCGAACCAGCTTTTACTCAATAGGATCATACAGTCGATATCCAAACTCATCTTCCTCATAACTGAAAAATATGCACTATCTGGTCTTTGACTCCAATTTAGTCCTTTTATCTTTGGGAACGCGAACAAAGGCCTTACATCCAAATACCCGCAAGTGATCGTAGGATACTTCTTTTTCGGTCCACATCTTTTCAGACACTTCTCCTTTCAAGGTACTGTGCGGTGACAAATTTACAACATGAGCCATGGCCCTCAAGGCTTTCCCCCAAAATGAACCACAGAGTTTTGCCTCCGAAAGCACACATCGGATCCTCTCCATCAAAGTCTCATTCATCTGTTCGGCCACCCCATTTAATTGCGGTATCTTCGATGGAGTATTCTGATGGCGCATTTCATGAAATCGGCAATACTTATCAAAAGCTCCGATGTACTCCCCACCATTATCACTTCGGATGCATTTTAATTTTTTTTCCATTTGCCTCTCAACCAAAGTATGAAAATGTTTCAAGAATATAAGAGCTTGGTCCTTCGATTTCAGCGGATACACCAACAGTTTTCGTGAACAGTCATCAATGAACGTGATAAAGTAAAGAGCTCCTCCAAGAGTCTTCACCTTGAACAGGCCACATATATCGGTGTGAACCAATTCAAGGAGATCAGTCTTCCTTATGGATAAATTAACATTGAATGAAATCCGTCACTACTTTCCTACAATGCAATGAGGACAAATCTTCAACTGAGTTATTTTTACACCCTGAAGACAATTCTTCTTGGTTAAATAGTTTAAGCCCTTCTCACCCACGTGACTCAACCGTCAGTGCTACAAATCTGAAGACCTCTCATCTCTAACAATATGCACATCTTCCGCTACAATCGAAACTTACAACACATATAAGCTAAAAACTTTTCTACCCCGAGCTACAACTAGCAACCCTCTAGTCAACTTCCATGCTTCTTCACAGAATGTGCTGCAAAAACCCTCATCATCAAGCTTGCCCGCCGATATTGGATTTAGCCGAATATCCGGGACGTGTCTAACATCGCTCAACAGCAACTTGGTTCCGTTACTCGTGATGAGGCACACATCACCGCAGCCAGTAATTCGGGATGTACCTTCATTATCCATTTTCAACACTCTAAAATCGTCAGGAGTGTATGAAGTGAAGAACTACCTCCGTGGCGTGACGTGAAGTGAAGCACCACTATCCACCACCCAGTTTGTTTCAAGATCTACCAGATTAATCACCTCATTCTCCTGACATACTAGCCAAAGATCACTTCCGGTAATAACAGTAGCTCTTTCTTTCTCTCGAGTCTTGTCTGCCTTCTTTTCATTACTCTCTGTATTTTCTCGCTTTTACTTGTAGTAATACTTCTTAATGTGTCCCTTCTTTTTACAGTGATGACACTCGAGGTTCTAATACCTCGATCTAGATTTATTTCAGCCCTTCTCTGTAGGTTTAGGGCCATGCCTTTTATTTCTTCCTTGTGACTCGGAGACTAATACTTCGAAGTGCGTAGAAGAAGACCCCTGTGATCGACGTCTCATCTCTTCATTCAACGCCGCTCCCTTTACTATCTCAAGGGTTACCACACTGTTTGGAGCTGTATTGGTAATAATAATCCTTATCATCTCCCAGGAGTCCGGTAAGATAGTCAGAAGCCACAAACTCAGCAGTTCATCATCAAATTTTATACCCATACCAATCAATTGATCAACACATCATTGAAACTCATTTAAGTGATCGGCGACAGACGAGCCCTCCTTGTACCTCACTTACATTAGCTTCATCAAGTAAAATAACTTATTGTTATCAGTCTTCGAGGCGTAAAGTATTTTAAGTTTTTGCCACAAGGTTCTTGCATATGTCTCATTTCAGATGTGGTTATATACATTGTCATCCACAAATTATCTAATATAACCACAGACTTGTTCATGATCAAATGCCCATTCCTCCTCGGGCTTGGATTCCACTTTTTGCGTAGCAAATACTGGATGGTGCAACGATTTCACAAACAACAAGTCCATCATCTTGCTACGCCAAATATCATGGTTCATGCCATTTAAACAAATCATCTTATTTTCGACCTCCATCGATTCAAACAAGTCACAACACCCAATACGAATAAAATCTCTGATACTACTTGTTAGAAATAGACTACGTATTTAAATCACGAGAAAATACAAAATAAATGATGACAAGTACACACAACAATTAATCACAAGTAATAAATGCACGATTTTTATATGAAAAACTCCTTATGAAATAAGGGAAAAAAATCACGGGATATAGAGTCTGAAATTTCTCACTAGCAATAATTTATTGGTTACACAAAATATAAATCTCAAGGGTCACAACCCCATTACTTCACATAGCCCGTACAAGAAATATAAAGTACAAGATGAGAGAAAAAATCAGACAGATATTCTTCTCAACAGCAAGAACTTTGTCTGTGTGATTGGCGAAGATTAGAACTTGATTCAAAACCCAACCGGAGACTCATATCTTCATCATCTCCTTCTTCTCCCTCTTTCTCCTCTTTTCTCTCTCTTAAACGGCGCTCAAACTAATCATCATACCCTAAAAATACAAGGTGTGCATTTTATAAAAACAAGCGCGCATCGGGTGTAGGCCCGCGCTCGAGTGCTATTCAGGCACAGATCGAGCACCCTGATTCTGGAATTTGAGTTCGAGAGCAATTCAGGCAGAAAGCGAGCAGGAGCTTATTGGAAAACGCACATCGAATGCCCAACAGGCACAACTCGAGCTTTCCTTATGCGGTCAGGATATTTTCTACATCCGTCACATCAAGTGAGTATAGGCCCACATGGGAGTGACCCATAACTCAACAATATTTTGGTGAGAGAAAAGTTTGGAAGAAATTGAATTCTATACGTATCCAACGAAAATAAATTTCTCACTCAGATTGCTTCATTACTCTGAATCTTCAAGCCCCGAACAGATCGTTTGGTTCTCCAGCAAAGTGTGTCTGCAGTGCTTGCTGAATCTGTGAGGAGACACACAGACAATACAACAAATCTTTTGCATGGAAGATCTCTTTTGTCAAGTAAAGATAAATACCACGGGATCTGCGAGCTAGTAAACATCCTTCACTATTAATAGCATCAGTTATAGAAACCTCAACGCCACTCATAACTTGTGTACATAATCCTCATAGTAACAACCTCCGCAAACTCGATATTTGTACAAAGAGAAAACAAGAATAATATACTAAAGAATGGATTAATAGGAAAATAGATAGTTGATTTTGAGTCATTTTCTTGTCAATCGAATATCTAATTGACAGGCTATCAAAGGGTCACGTGATATTTACATAAGAGCACCTGAGCAAAGATGTTTACTAAAGGTCGCACAATGCTCGCACAAGGTTCGCTCGAGCAAAATGGCTTGTGGGGCGGAGGGGGTTCTATGAAATATTCGTGAGTTATTAGCTCAAGTGTTGGGATTAGAGAGATTTCCAGTAAGCATCTGCAAGATAGCCTTAAGAGGGCCACTTAAGTGTCAAGACTAGGCAAAATCATCACAAGATAGTTGTGAGATGGGTTCTTAAATAGAAGCGGCCACACAAAATATAAAAAAATGCCATTTAGATTTTTAAGACACTTGAAAAACATTTTGTAACACAAGAAGTGCCGCATGAAAAAAGATAAAAATACTAAGAGAGAGGTCGAAGAGGCTCGACATCCGATTAAGGTTTTATTTGAGTTCTACTCTTTGCTCGATACAACTACGTTCTCCCATTATTTTTAGAATGTATTACTGTATGGTTAATTATTTTTCTTAGTTTACCTTCTTTAGTAGGTTATTAAATATGTTAGAGTTGTATTTCAACCCATCATTTACTCGAATTGTAGTGAAAAAATTTCGAATTGGATTTTATTTGTAATCGAATATTATGATAGTGAATTTTTTTAAAATTTATCCAGTAATTTTTTATTAAAAAAAAATTTACACATTAAATATTACCATACAATTTATGTGTTTGATTATGCAATTTGGTTCATTGTGCTCCTACAGTATTTATAGCCGATAATTGATAGAAAATTTGGGGATTTATTTTCACTGCACCAATTGTGTGCATAATTTTATTCCCAAAAAATCCCAATATATATCACCGCTCCAAGGAATCATTCAGTGTTTGTTATATATTTGACCTATCCCTTGCATTTTCTTTTGTATTGAGTCAAAAAGCTTAAGTACTACTCTAGCAATAGCTCTCGGCCAATCTCTCATTGGCTTGGTCGCCCTATTGTGGAGTTATGGAGGTTCAATTGTCAATTGGGAAGTGTTGGCACAGAATGGGCAGACGAATGACTATACACAGAATCACACATAAGCACACAGTAAAATGAAAGAAAAAAAAAAGAAAGAATGCGCAAGGTTTTATGTAAAACATCCTTCTCAATAAAAAAAATCATGGGACACTTAGTTCACAAAATAAGATCCACTATATGAGATTGGCAATAGCAAAAAACAAAAAACAGAGCATAAGAAGAACAAGGAAACCACCACCCTGTGTTTTTTACTCACTACTCATTTTCTTCATTGTTTTTCTCTCTATCTTTTTCTCATATATTTTCGGATTGGATATCACACACAAAGCTCAAGTAATATATATATATATACATCCAACAAGATGTGTAGCCACCAACTCGGTATGGTGGCTGCATGCACAGTTCCCAAGACCTGCAAAGGTGGCGCGCGCTCTATCCTACAGTAGGCGGCGCATGCAAGCCCTATAAGTCGACTTGTTGTCTTCACAAGAGTGATGTTTCCTATCTGCCCAATCACGAAAGTCAATAACCCGCCTTTTGAGAATGACAGTCGATCAATATTTCAATTCTGAGCCGGTCAACGCCGCGTTGACCGTCCTCTTCACCTAGACGGTGCGTTGACCGTCTTCTTTACTTGGCCAGTCAACGCCCCATGTTGACCACTCGGACATTCTTCTACAATCTTGTGACAAATCTGCATGTCATTAGCTGGTCAACGTCACGTTGACTGGAATACACAATTTATCGGTCAACGAGTTGACCAGAATTTCTATTCGCCTAAAACTTTCGATCAACTTTGTTGACAAGAATTCCATAAGTATAGTCCGCGGACCTCAGTGCCTCACAAGGTTCTCATACTCCTTTCGAGTCATACTCCTTTCGAGTCCTCCAGCCTTCAGGATTTTCTCGCAGGAGTGACCTCTAATAAGAAGTCGTTTAAGTCATGGATGGGACTACCTAAGTCCCAGACAAATAAAAGAGGTCCAAGGATAGGACACCCGAAGTTCCATAGAGGCCAAATTCCCAAATGAAGCCAAGGTTCAAAGATCTTGGTAGCCAAGGAAAAAACCAATACTTCCCGTACTTTGAATAATAGCCAAACGGGAGTGACCCACCTCAATAATACTCACACCCTTGTCTCTTTTGATAGAATTATTTGAAAATGGGCAAATTGGGCTGAGCCATTGGTAATCCGGCTTCCTATATACAAATCATGGCCGTGCTAGAAGGCAAGCCACATGCGATGCTTTTGTTTTGTCTAAATTGAATCTCTGAATCATATTGACGTGATGTCTTTGTCTGGTAACCTTATATATTTCTGATACGGTGCACCATCAGTGAAGTAACTCACTTAAAATACAAGCCCTACCAATCCTTGCCCACTGAGAATTTGTTTTAATGATATTTATTTATTAGCTAGTTAATAATATTTCAGGTTAAAATATCTTAATTAATAATCATCTTTTATGTGATAAATTTGTGTTAATTAGTATGGCTGAAAAAATATTTGTTGAAAAAAAGTTGTATTATGGGTGTGTTAAATTTTAATTTTGATAAGTTTTAAACAAATAATGTTTTTTATTTAATTCCATTAAGATTGAAAATAAATTTCAAATTTGATAATAAAAAAATTTAAGTTTGGTGACGTTTAAAACTCAATTCCTTTGTTGTTTATGTGGCATATATAGTTCTCTTGCTAGGTTTGTGAAGTTTATAAGAGAGAGATGGTGTTGCGTGTACAATCGACATGGCTCCTGCAAACAAAATAAGAAAACTAAAACAAAGAAGAAGACGGGGAAGGGGAGATTAGGCAGAGGGATAAGGAAACGAATGAAAAGAGAAATGACAGAGAGTGAGAGCAGAAAGAGGGAGCTGCAGAGAGTCAAA
>JAODPA010111402.1:0-19498 GCA_025585075.1 Nepenthes mirabilis
TTTGGTGTGGGGTTAGGGTTTGGTGGTACCCAAACCGATTGATTCGGAGCTTATTTCGGCTAATAATCATAGATTCCGTGTTCTTAGAGCATGGGTTGTAGATTCTATATAATTTGGGTGGGTATCGAGACAATAATACCCGATGGAGAACGAATAAAAATCACAAGAGAACAAATAGTGAGTATGAGAACACTTGCCTCGACGTGTGCTATGACTTTTGTAACTGACTCCCGGACGGAGTTGGACCCTACACCTCGATTTCTTCCTTTCTCTCACTAGGTTGGCGTTCTCCTTCTCTCTCCTTACCAGACTGGTCTGGAACAAGTGGGGGGAAAAGTGGAAAAGTGCAAATTCGTGAAGCTGGCCGGATATATATACTGCTCGGGCCGCTCGAGCACCTGGCGAGCGGCCAGCGAGCGCCAAGGCATTCTGGAGGCTTCGGGAAAATTCGCCCGGGCGGCTGGCAGGCGCGAGAAGATTCTGGAACCTTCGCTCGAGCGAGCTTCGAGCGCGCATCGAGCGGGATAGCTTCTGGTTTTCTGGCTCGAGCGGGCTTCGAGCATGCATCAGGCGGGCTAGCTTCTGGTTTTCTAGCTCGAGCAGGCTTCAAGCATGCATTAGGCGGGCTAGCTTCTGGTTTTCTAGCTCGAGCGGGCTTTGAGCATGCATCAGGCGGGCTAGCTTCTGGTTTTCTAGCTCGAGCGGGCTTCGCGCGTGTAGCCTGCCAGTGAGACTTCAACCCCAATTTTCAAAGATTTTCTTAAAGTTTCCTTCAATGCTCTTATTTAGGCATCAAATAAGTCTAGTATTATTTATTGGTATGTTGATTTTTTCATTTTAAATTCGGAACCTCACAGTAACGGAATGGATCGTTATCCTTTAAAGACCTTCCGCCAATACATAAACACAACTAATATTCATAAAATCTATAAAAATTTTGACAGAATTTTCTCTACAATTGGACTGAAACTAAAATTTACAACTTGTTCAAAATAATCTGAATCAAGTACACAACAAAACAAATATCACAATTTATCCTACAATAAACATACACAGGACCACAAATGGCCATATCATCCATAACTTTAACATAGTATTCCAAACTATTGCATTGAATCTAATTAGAGATGTCATTTAGGATCAATACAAATCAAAACATCAAAACAATGCAGAAGCGACTACAACTATAAATAAATCTACGGAAGCAAAATCAACAAGCTCATCGTAATACAAATGTTGCTACATCATCAGGATATACAATGTTTATTCAATACTAATTATATGCAACCACACTTTATCGAAGTCTCCATAATCTTCAAAGCTCTTCAAGCCCAACAAAATATTCTTCCTTCTAACTAAGTCCTATTTTCAATCCTTATCGAACTTCAACATATCAGGAGGAAAAAAAGTAAAAGAGTGAGTCGAAGCCTAACAATGTATCATAAAAACATACAAATTTAAATCGCTCCATATAAACATGAATGTAATGAAAGAATAACTGAGCAGATATCAAAGAACATGTGACATATAAACATAAATACAATAGAAGAGTATTTATGTGAATATCAAAAATATATAACAAAATGAATACGGAAAGATGTTAATTTATCCAGAAAGCAAATCAAATGTCTTAAACTAAGTTCAAACTATACTTATTCAGAAAATCCAACTTTATTAACCAAAGAGACCCAAACTAGTAGATCCTACTAGTTGAGGGAGTAAACAATCGATGATAGACTGTATTCACTCCATACAATCAAAGGCTTGAACTAAAATATCCCCTCTGATGGGATTTATGTTTTGAAATACCATCCTACGGTATGTCTAAATTTTGAACTAAATCTATCCTCCCAATTTAACAATCCAAGGAGAGGCGGACCACGTATGATTCCGTGGACGGAGTTATCATCGATTATCCCTATAACGTTCTAAGGCATGTCGGAGAACCTTACCTGACTAACTAATAGTCTTAGGGCTAATTTCTTATTAACTTAACTGAAAACACATAACTGAAATACTTATCTGAAATTCCTTAACTGAAATCCTCAACTGAGATAGTTAACTGAAATACTTATTTGAAGGGATTCTTGCTCATATTTTTTTAGCCAAATTTCCTCATATTGGAAAGCCAAATTTAAACTTATATATTCAGCCATTCAGATAAGTTTAATGGAGTTTCCAAAATTCGAATATACAATTCCATGCAACGTTTTTGAATACAAATCATCTATATAACATTGACAAAGCACCAATTAACCCTTACATTTCATGATTTCAAATTTCCAAACTAAAATTTTCAAATTTTGATCTAGGATTTTTATACAAAATATTCGGACGAAATCATACTTAAATCTTAAACCAAAACTCCGAATTAAGGTCTTAAATCATAATACATATACAAAATCATGCATTTAAACCAAAAATCCCCAATTTTCAAAATTAGGGTTTCAACCCCACTGTTTGGATGCAAAACGAACACAAATCGCACATTAAACGACAAAATTGGAGTTTTACATTAACATATATATATATAAACTAAAAATCTACACAAGAAATTATGAGAAAAATACATAAACCATAACAAATCTTTAGGAATGAGGGTTTTCGAACATAAATAACAAAATGGAGCTATAAAAACGGAAAGCAAAGTTGGAGGTACACTTGCCTTAACCCGAGCTACTATTTTTCTTACTTGGATCGGAGTGGAACGGCCCAAAATTTGCCTCCTTTCTTCCTTTCTTCCCATTTCCCTCTTCTCTCCTTCCGTTCTTTGCTGGAAATGCCGAAGTCAGCCGAAGAAAAACACACACGGCGTTTTAAAAGCGGGTCAGGTGCTCTAGCAACTCAGTACACCATTTTAAACATGCCCGCGCTTGAGCGCCAACTAGGCGCCATTCGAGCATGGGCTTTTGCTAAATGCACCGCCCGAGGTGCCACCCGGGCGCCGAGGCCCTAGGGCCATTTTTCACCTCAAACTTAATTTTTTATTATTTTTTCATAATCTATTTACCTTAATCTTAATAATTTTGGCTTAATTACTAAAATTTACTATGTTTCGATAATCGGGTCATTACATTCTCCCCTACTTACGAAAATTTTATCCTCGAAATTTGACAAACTTTGAATTTTCCTTAATCGAAGGAAATTTTCTAACATTCCCAAGTCATTTCTTCAATTAAATGATTATCCTAGGAACCTAAAGCATTCAAAGCATGTTAATCTTTAGTATTTGATTCCTTCTATGACTATCTAAATTTACTAAATCCGAAGACAATCCAAATTTATTAACTACTTTTCCAATGTAGTTCAAAACCTTAAATGAGCAAAAATTTTTTGCTTCAACTTATGTGAAGCCTCAAAAATAATTATTCCTTTGAGATCCAAATCAAATAGCAAAATATACGGATTCACCAAATTTCGCTGCGCACTCTAATTAATTTCCTAACCACGAACCATTTGATTGTAATCTATCATCCAATTCAATTTAACTTGACATCCACAATATCTCCAATCAAATTGGCTAAGATTTTGGCAATTACCTCAAATTACAATCAGACCCCAAATTAGAATGTTTTATATCCTCATTAGTTCACTGGTATGTCCTTAAACCGACATCTTCCAAAAATGAAAATTCCATACTATATACCCTTGAAATACATGGCCATTCATTCTCAGTCTTTTTAACCACATTCCAAGGCCTACGGAAATTGTGAACCTACACACATTTCCACTATTCCACCTGATTATTTGTATTATGGATTCCCATTCTTATTACAACCTACATTCCTTAGATCATATGGAGCACCTCGATATACAGCAACTGTAATTTAAAATAAATCCCGGGAGTGTCATACCATAAAGGAAATTTTTGCAAATCCTTGAGTTATCACAAGATCAGAAATCACAATTATAAGAGTCTCTAAGAAATCAATATCAATCTTTGATTATTACTCAAATCTCAAAACCCAATTATTAGTAACTTCAAGACTTCGCTAATAACTCACAACCTTGGGGATTTCTTACTTCAAAATTTCACAACTCCAATAGTTCAAATATGGTTCTGTCTCCTAATTCTAGAATATAACATCTTATTGCCCCAACACTCTTTGCCAACATTATTTACCTATACAAAGGTCCATTACTCTTAAAGATACCAGGGTTCATCCTTTCACAACATCGCATGATCATCTTTCCTTAGTGGCACAACCATTTGCTTTCAAAAATTATTTGATAAAGACTAACTCCAAAGGTAATGCTCACAATTTCTTCAAATGGAAACGCTAATTACTTCCTTCAACCTGTGGTGGAGTAACACTAACTTTGGACTCTTTTTCACTTACTCCAAGGACAATTCATCCCCATGACATAGAAAACATAGCCCTAAAGTTTCCTCAAAATGTCTCATTACATATCTCATTTCTTCTTTAGGTCATATTTTCTTAATCCTCAAATTCATAGAACAACATATACAATTTTCTCAAGTAAGAACCTCATCGATTAATTCTACTATGGGTGAAACAATTTCGATCGCAAGCTCCTCACCCACTTATAATGGGGGTAGGACCCTATTGCGGTGCGAGGTGAACATAATTCTATTTTTCTTAAAGGATATTACATCCTACCGTAACGTATCAGACCTATCAGGGGTCAACCCAAACAAGAGGTCAACAATTTAACCTAAAGTCCTCGAAGGTTATCTTCACAGATCTTATTTTTAGGAATACTAGTCATTCCTAAGTCAAATGCCTTGCTGCTCTACAATCCTTAGGAAATATTGTTAGATCGTTTATGAGATGTAATCAAACCTAAGAAGTCCATATATCTTCACAACATCCATCGTTTCTTCATAAAAGCCATCATTCAATATCCACAACAATCATATTCAAGCCCATTCCACTATGTCCCGAACTTACACTTTCCCCAGTTGGGTGTATAGTAACCTTTCCTTTCTAACTTAGGATACTATTCTTAAACAAAACTAATCACGCTTTAGGCTCCTAAAATTTCTTGAATCGAATCATCACAAACTTCATTCTACTTACCAAAAAAGTCTTGGAGTAATTCTTAATGACACTAAATCAATATGTCCCCAATGTTACACAAAGTCCTCGAATATGGGAATTGACCCTGGCATATCCTCAAACTATTAATTAACAATAATCAACTAAACCTTTTTCTTTAAGGAATATCCCCAAATACCGTGTCAAGGGTTAGCACACTATCATCAAATTAATTCGACTAAACATATCTGTAGATTCAAAACACCATAGACCTCAATGTCACTCATATAAAGTCTATGGTCCTCAAATGATATATTGTCTTAGAACAAGAAATATAATTTCAGGGTCCCAAATAATGCACGTATTAAGGTATTAAGGATTTCAGGGATATCACTTTCCATCATGACAGCCTTTACCTCGATGCCGATGTTATCACCACGAAACCTCAATCCCATGCACTGGATTTCTTTTCTATCCGACCTGAGGAAACACAAGCCATTCCAAATCATATGATTTAAACTACCCCCAAATAAAGTATACTCCAAAAATCCCTTCAAAATAAAATATTTCTTGATGAAGCCATTACAAAACTAACCTGCATGTAACTAGAAGATCCAATTTATAATTCTTCACAAAACACAAACAAACTTACAAGATCTGAATGGTGCTATAGGAACTTACAATTGCCAAATTCTGCAGGCTATCGCAAACATAATCCTTAACTAGGAAAATACCGCTTCCCAACAAACATTAGATTGATGTTTCTTCAAACCAATCACCAAATTTTCAAATGTCAAGGGTGGCCTCGACACAACCTCAAATGACAGATTAACAGAAAATAAATCAAACTTTCTTCTTTACAAGCCATCCCCCAATTAAATCACCCTCCCAAAATTTCCTTCAAAACAAAATATCCATTCATAAAGCATCCATAACGTATTCTCCAACATTTCTCTTATCCCCCAAATGTATGTTCTCAAGACTTACACAACTAAATTCCATAGAGACCACCAAATGGACTTCAAATGGGTGGTCTCATTTACTAATCAAACTTAATGCTTATCCTCGATTTGATCAACCATACCTCTTATTCAGAATTTATAATTTGATTGCAAGGCATAACATCCTACCAATACATTCCACACCAATACCGGTGAACACCTTTTTAATTCCTATAGAATTTGCATCACCAAGAATTCAACACCCAACCGTTACGAAATTGATCATAATTTGGCATCTTTAAATTCGCTACACCAATGTCAACTCCAAGTGACTTTAACTTCAAGCCAAAAATTTCACTCTAGTCGCCGTACTTACTAGGTTAATTGGACATTCCTTCTTAATGAATTACTAGTCTGAGACCTTAACCCCAAAAATGATTCAGCCTAAACATCAAACCTAAACCTCAAACTGAAATCAATTAACTTAGGCCTCGAATCAACATACATTGATTCAAACACCAAATCGGCACCAATCAAATTTAAGTCTCAAGGTACCTTCAATTTCTTCTCCTCATCCTCGCGTTCAACCAACACCCCGAGGAAGGCCCTTGTCCAGAAGTTATGTTACTTCCCATGACCACAAACATCACAAGATTATTAACCTTCGATAATCAGATTAGGAGGGGCTAAGATCGATGCATTTCAAAATTAACTCATTAAGACCAAAACTTAAGAATTCCCTCTAATCCTAACTATTTCATCTCGCCTTAACATGGAGCAAATTAACATGAATTCTCAAACCTAACTCAATCATCCTTGGCCTTCATTCGGTATTAACTAGCTTAAATACTAAGTTTCAACCGAATTCTAATCTAGCTTATGCAAACTAGGATATCTCAAACTATTTTAACTAAATCATCCTATACCTTAACCAACTGATTCAGCCAATCTTATCTGATCCTAAACTTTCATATACGATTCAGATCAAACCTGATGCATCTCTTTTCTCTGATACTAACTGTGACAGAACAGATCCTTATCCTTTAAAGACCTTCTGTCAATACATAAACACAACTAATATTCATAAAATTTATAAAAATTTTGGCAGAATTTTCTCTGCAATTGAACTGAAACCAAAATTTACAACTTGTTCAAAATAACCCGAATCAACTACATAACAAATATCATAATTTATCCTATAACACACATACACATAACCACAAAATGCTATATCATCCATGGCTCCAATACAGTATTCATTACTATTGCATTGAATCTAATTAGAGATGCCATCTAAGACCAATACAAATCAAAACATCAAAACAAAGTGGAACTGACTACAACCATAAATAAATCTGTAGAAGCAAAATCAACAAGCTCATTGTAATACAAATGTTGCTACATCATCAGGATATACAACACTTATTCAATACTAATTATATACAACCACACTTTATCGAAGTTTCCATAATCTTGAAAGGTCTTCAAGCCCAACAAAATGTTATTCCTTCTAGCTAAGTCCTATCTTCAATCCTTACTGAACTTCAACATATCTGGAGGGAAAAAAAATAAAAGAGTGAGCCAAAGCCCAATAGTATACCATAAAAACATGCAAATTTAAATCGCTCCATATAAATATGAATGTAATGAAAGAATAACTGAGCAGATATAAAAGAACATGTGACATATAAACATAAATACAATAGAAGAATATTTATGTGAATATCCAAAACATATAACAAAACGAATAACATATAACAAAATGAATGCAGAAAGATGTTAATTTTTTCAGAAAGCATATCAAATGTCTTAAACCAAGTTCAAACTGTACTTATTCAGAAAATTCAACTTTATTAACCAAAGAGGCCCAAACTAGTAGACCCTACTAGTTGAGGGAGCAAATAATTAAGGATTAATTGTGTTCACTCTACACAATTAAAGGGCAGAACTAAAATATCCCATCTGATGGGATTTATGTTCTAAAATACTGTCCTACGGCATGTTTGAATTCTGAACTGAATCCATCCTCTCAATTTAACAACCCGAGGAGAGGTAGACCACGTATGATTCCGTAGACGGAGTTATTATCGATTATCCCTATAACGTTCTAAAGTATGCCAAAGAACCTTACCTGACTAATTAATAGTCTTAGGTCCAATTTCTTATTAACTTAATTGAAAACACAACTGAAATGCTTATTTGAAATTCCTTAACTGAAATGTTCAATTGAGACATTTAACTGAAATACTAAACTAAAATACTTATCTAAAGGGATTCTTACTCATATTTTCTTAGCCAAATTTCCTCATATCGGAAAGTCAAATTCAAACTTATATATTCAGCCATTTAGATAAGTTCAAAGGAGTTTCTAAAATTTGAATATACAATTCCATGCAAAGTTTTTGAATACGAACCATCTATATAACTTTGACAAAGCACCAATTAACCCTTACATCTCATGATTTCAAATTTCCAAACTAAAATTCCCAAATTTTGATCTAGGGTTTTTATACAAAACATTCACATGAAATCATACTTAAATCTTGAACCAAAACTCTGAATCAAGGCCTTAAATCATAATACATATACAAAATCATTCATTTAAACCATAAATCCCCAATTTTCAAAATTTAGGTGTCAACCACCACTGTTTAGATGCAAAACGAACACAAATCGCACTTTAAATGACAAAATCGGAGTTATACATTAACATATATATGTATAAACTAAAAATTTACTCAAGAAATTATGAGAAAAACATATAAATCATAACAAATCTTTAGGAATGGGGGTTTTCGAACATAAATAACAAAATGAAGCTGTAAAAATGGAAAGCAAAGTTGGAGGTACACTTCCCTTAGCCTGAGCTATCGTTTTTCTTACTTGGATCGGAGTGGAATGGCCCAAAATTTTCCTCCTTTCTTCCTTTCGTCCTCTTTCCCTCTTCTCTCCCTCCGTTCTCTGCTGGAAATGCCAAAGTTGGCTGAAGAAAAACGCACACGACATTTTAAAAGCGGGTCGGGCACTCGAGCATCGCTCAAGCGCCAACTAGGTGCACCGTTTTAAACATGCCCACGCTTGAGCACCAACTAGGTGCTCTTCGAGTGCGCGTTTCTGTTAAATGCGCCCCGGGTGCGTCTGTAGCGCCACCCAGGCACCGAGGCCATATGGCCATTTTTCGCCTCCAATTTAATTTTTGTACTATTTTTCTTTAATCTATTTACCTTAATCTTAATCATTTTGGCTTAATTACTAAAATTTACTATGTTTCAAAAATCGGGTCGTTACAGCGGGAATAAAAATGCTCTCGGGTTTGGTTTGGCCATTCTTCTAGACATTTCTGGAGAGAGGGAAAGAGATAGAGCAACAAACAAGAGAGAGAAAGGAGAGATCGAGGTCGTGGAGTCCGTATCCGTCTGAGAGCTAATTATAATGGTAGTAGCATGCGTCGAGGCAAGTGTTCTCATACTCACTATTTGCTCTCTTTCAATTTTTATTCGTTTTTATTTGGATATTTTCATCTCAATATCCACCCAAATCTTGAAAAACATGGAACCTATGCTTATTGTTCAAGGAATCTATAGTTTAATGTTCGAATCTCGCTTTGAATTGTCTGGTGTGGTATCACCCAAACCCTAACCCACTCCCATTTTGGGATTTCACTCTTCCCCCATGTATTATGTTAAATTGACCCCAAAATATGAAACACCATGTTCCATTTATGCATATAAATCGGTCGGGTGTCCGATCTCACAAGTTTCAACCCGTTTGTGACGTCCGGAAGCTCTAAAAGTGGCGCTGACACTGTTCACCCAAGATTAATAATGAAATTGCACATTTACATCGTATTTAATTGTTATATATGCTATGTCTAATTGTGCATGTGTAATTGAAAGCTCCGAAAAGAATATGTTTGTGATGGATTGTGGAGGAAAAATGGTCTAAAGCCTCTTATGTGGTAATTTCTCATCGATTGTGAGATCCCAATCCTGAATCATGATAATTATGGAGTAAACAAGTCGATGAATATCATCATTAGGTAAAAGAATAAAGAAAAAATGGGTACCAAAGTAAAAGGGACAAATAGGAAGAAAATGGGATTGGCGCTCGAGCGTCGAAGAGGGTGCAATTTTACGAATAGGCCTGCCTGAATGGCACCTAAGGTGTAGCGAAGGTGAGGCACTTACGAGAGGCCGGAGCTCAAGGACCGCTCAAGTGCCAACCGAGGCATGAATCTGCGAAACCGGCGCTCGAAGTGTGCCTGATTGGCGCTCGAGCACTAGTCACGGGCACAGCACGTGATCCCTCTTTCTTCTGTTTTGAAAGAGGATTTGAGGGAGAGAGGGGCATGGGGGGGCATCAGTAGAACCAGCAGTAGGCACGAAAGAGGGAAAGGAGAAGGAGAAAAGAGAAAGAAAGGGAGAAATCTATCATTCTGATCCGATCTGGGTAAAAATAACAGTAGAGCAAGCTAAAGCAATTGTACCTCAGACGTTATCTTCTATTTTTATTACTTTTCTGTATATATAAATTTATATTTATACTCTAAATATATATTTCTGCACATTTCATGCAAATAATGCATGTTTCTGTAAATTTTTGGATAGAGTTCATGTTTACTTGCATGTATGACAATATATAGCCTTGATTTCATGTGTAAATCTGTATTTGGTGTTCATTTATTGTCCGGAAGATTTGGCAAAGCCCTAAGCACAAAAATGAAGGGATTTAACGATTTTAATCCATAATTTTTAATATATAAAAGTTGATTTGTAATGAGATAATGTCCATGTGTTAATTTATGTCTAAAAGATTTACTCAAAATTTAAATTACTGTGTATTTTCGAAGCATACTGAAGGGTTACTGTGAAACTCTGATTGATTTATGAAGTTTAATAAGTTTTCAGTTAAGAAATAAGAAGAAAAATATTCTAATCATATTAATTAGGACCCGATATTGATATACAGTCAGGTTAGGTTCTCCGACATGCCTTAGAATATTATGGTAGTAATCGAGGATAACTCTATCCATAAAATTATACGTGGTTCGCCCTTTCTCAGGGCGCTAACGTAGAGGGTAATTACTATTACTGGCCGGCATCACTATACTGAATCCCATGAGAAGGGATGTCCCACGAGAAGGGATAATTATTACTGGCCTTGGATTATGTGGAATGAACACAATCTATCAATGATTATTCGCCTCCTCGGCTAGTAGGGTCTATTAGTTTGGTCCTTTATGGTAGAAAAGGGATTTTTAGCACTTATAGAATTTGATATCAGTTTTCAATTTCTGAGACTCATTATACGATTTTATGATTTCTAAAGTATGATGATAGTGATTTATATTTTGTCATGTTCATGTACCCCTCTGCTCTTACATATTTTCGTGATTTGGCTCATTTGTATGCATGTTCTGCCTAAAAGAAATTTCTAGAATTTACAAGTTTAATGTCGGCTTTGATTTTTGATGCTTGTCCTATTGGTTTATGATTTTCAATACTTGATTTTACTGGTTTATGCTTTCTCTATTTTCATGCACTTTTCTGCTACTACCATGACTGAATATTTTCATATTTTTGTTCATCTGTGCTTATATTCAGTATGAAAACTTTATATTCTACATGTTTTGGTACCTTACTGAGTTTCGAATCACTATTTTACTGTTTTTTCTCCAGATGAGACAGTTGAGTTAGTGTCGAATGAGAATGAATAGTTAAAGTTTTGCCTAAGACCTTTGGAAGACTTGAAGTAATTTGGAGATCTAGGAAAGAGACAGTTTGAATGTAAATACCAGATTTTGGATATGGATTTTATGTATATGAATCTTGTATATGAAATGTATGTGATGCATGTGATGAAATAGAAATTTATGCTACCATAGGTTTGTATTATGGATATTGGTGCTTCTGCTATATGTTTTTCGATATTGTACAGGTCCTAGATGACATTTCTTATATGAATTCTGGTACAGTAATTAGGATTATGGATACAAGCCATGGATGGCATTTGTGGTCCTGTGTACGCATGTTATAAGGTAAATTATGATAGTTGAATAGTTGCATGCTTGTACAGGTTGCATAATTGGTTTTGATCTAGTTAGTGGATAGGATTGATTAAGTAAAGCCATGGGAGAAGATATGGTGTCTGATGATCCTATGTATGAACTGTAAATATGTGTGGAGATTTATATTTGTACCCCTGCTGGTTATGGACAGGTTGTTTGTATTTGGTTTAGCCTAATTTTATGGAAAACTCTATCCATTTTTTCGTAGAACTTTAAGTTGTTATTTGGGCTCTAGTTTCTGTATCTGTAATGATGGAATTATCTGAGAATAAAAAAGAATCCCATTTCGTCACATCGTTGGTAAGGAATTCCGAGCCTTTCCATGAATTTGATATCCATGCATGTAAATTGAATCGTCAAAACAAAACTTAAGTCCAAAGGAAGGATAAGAACAGTACATATATTCAAAGGGAGATCCACAATGTGTGTTGCGATCGAATGGTTCTCCTGGATGGAGATAATGTGAATGGAATGTGATGGATTCTCCCTCAAAAGCATAAGGTATGAAAGTAGGACCACAGATTTATGTTCATAGGATAGTAGTCCTAGGCTTGCCATTTACATCACGGTGGAAACTCAAGGATTACCTTGGCCGTGTATCCTGACTGCTTGTTGAAGCGGGTGATGTCCATGGCATGTCTTAGGATATTACTGTGGAAGAATAAGGACTGCCCTGGTATCCCAGGGGATATGGGGTGAATCATTATCGGCTTGTTTACAGGGAAAATGTGATGGCTGAGTAGCTGCAGGCCTAAAATTTAGCCAATGCTTTAGAATGCGTGGCTTAACACATTCCTTTGCTCGTTCTTCCGTACCTTTGGTTGGTAAGGCTTATTGATCCTGGTCCACAATGATTAGTGTAAATAACAAAGGTGCAAAAAAACATGTCTAATGTCATCATGCATTCCAGTCGTCCCTTTCCTCTCATGTTTCCTTTTCAATTGTAAATATATGCTTTCCCCCATCCCATTATCATTTCAACTATTTATATATTATTATGTATAATATACTTGTTGAGCTATTAGCTCACTTTTGCTATTTTTTTCCTTCCAGATGAGAATACATTAATACCTGACGAGACTGAGTAAGCAATAGGAGCATAATAGGCAACTGATATCAAGTGTGAAGCTTTGGGACTTAGCTGGAATCATTTTGTGTGAGACAGAGACCTTGTATTTTATTTTTGAAGCTTATGAAAATATATACATATATGCCATGATGATGATGATTATGTGGATAGATGTATGGTTAGTTTTTGTTGTATATTATGGTTACTATGCTTCCGTAGGTTTTCTTTCGTGGTCATGTTAGACTTCCTAGTTGGCATCCTCTTTGAACCGGTGTTGTACTTGAGTTATGATGTCAGTGCCACCTGTGATAGTTGTGGTAGCTATGAGATCCTGTGATTTTGTGTTGTTGTATTTGTGGATTATTGTACATGGTTGGTACAGGTTTTTGTATGTTGGCAAATGTCCAATTTATAAATAGAACTCTACCCAATTTTCTACAGAAATTCAAAATATTAATTATGAGTATTAGTTTATGTAATTATTGACGGAGGTTATTTAAGAAAAATAATCCAGTCCGTTATAATTGGTATCAGAGAAAGGGATGCCTTAGGTTTGATTAAAATCATATGTGAAAGTTTATGATTGATTAAATAAATGGACATAGGCGTAGGATAATCAAGTTAGACTGGATAATTCTAGTTATCCTAATTGGCTAGTTTAGACTTGAACTAAGTAAGAGATATGCTATGAGTTGGGTTGTCTAGCTTGTGCGCTCCAGTTAGTGTCCTAATAGTGGCCTAATTTATACAGTGTTGTCTTTAGATAGGGTATAAGTAACCACAATAATCCCTAGACAAGGTGTACTCGCGATGGTGGTCGACCGTGAGGCAGAGAGGAGCAGAAGGGTGGCATTTTGAGGTGTGAATTTGAAGGTGCTGATTGGGTGCTTGAATTAATTGATATTGATTCGAGGCCTAGGATAATTGATTTTAGTTCGTGGTTTAGGTTTGATCTGCTCTAGGTCGAGGTCCTCAGGCTAATAATTTGAAGAAAGACTTGGTTGATGTATCAAGTATGATGAATAAAGTGGAATTAATGGCTTAAGGATAGTATAGCTTAGAGTAAGTTTGGTGTAACGAATCCAAAAATGTCGATTTACAATAGATTTAAAAATATTTAAGTGCCCGAACATCTGGATAGCTCGGATCTCGTTGAGGTTGAGTTATGGCCCCTAAGGATTGAGATGGTATTTTGGTGATTGAATATTTGAAAGGATACAAGATGATGTTGCCTCATACAAGATAAAAGATAAGTCAACATTGCGAGGTTGATATGAAAAGAGTTATGGGTCGATAAAGGGATATCTCAGGATATGTTCTGGATGCTTATAGTTGAATATTTTGCATGGAATTAAAGGAGTATTGGCTAAGTACTGTTGTGGATACATTGGAACCTTTGGAAAGTAAGATAAACTGATGAGGTCATTATGGCTGGTTGAGTAATTGGTTACTCAGAAGATTAATGAATTGATAAGCGGACACATTGAATGGATAGATGATTTCTAATTTCAATCTCTGTCCCAAGCGTGATGATCGTAGATGATTGAAAATTATTCCACGGCAGCATTCAGATAAAGATATGGCTGCTGTAAAGCTCGAGAGTGCCATTTGGGTTTTGAGGTTTTGTGGGCGTCCATGAATTTTATGGGTTGGATCTTTCGGTCATGTTCAGGCCCATATTGAGATCGCTTCATTGATGGATTCAAAAAACATGGGGCCATAGGTACTTAGTCGGGGATTGTATCTTAAGTTGGGAATGATTGTTAATCATGTGCTTGATTTAGGAAAGGGACATGATGTTGGGTTGAGATAATGCCCCGTTGAGTGTATGGCATTTTGATAATACGATTTTGGATCCGTAGGACTTTAAGCAGTGGTCGATTGGGAAGGCCAATTTGTGTTATGGAAACGTCTGGTCATCTTGGGTTTAACCAAATTTATTAAGCGATCCAACAAGTGTCCCTTGAGGATTGCAATGTCCGTGAGTCGTTTAACTTGAGGAAGATCTGTAATCGTTATGATGAGATACCAAAGGTAGTTTCGAGGAGTAGAAAGGGTCAATTGACTTTCATGTCATTTGGGATGATCCTTGATGGGTCTGGTAAGTTAGCATAGCATGTAATGTTTTGAGGAAGTTAGGATCTTGCTATCCTGGTGTCGTGATAGGTGACTACCCCCATATAAGTGGGGGAGAGATTCATAGTTAGAATTACTCCCCCCGTAGGTCGAAATTAATAGTTGGAGTGTCCGCTTCGGGAACTTATGGGTGTTACCTTGGAGGTAACTAATACATGATAATTTCAAGGGTTATAATAGTTGTGTCATAAAGAAAGAGATAATCTTACGATATAACGAATGGATGGATCCATTTAAGGATCGCAGGGATAAACCTTAGTGTTTTTAAGGAAATAGGCCTTAATGCTAATAATCGACGTTAGGAGTCTTTAGACTCAGTGTGCTTTTGGTGTTTTGTAGGAGATGTGAAAGGAAAATTGCGAGTAGGTTCAAATTCTTAGGGAATAAGTCATTTTCTTAAATTGGGAGATATAAATGTATTCAAAGTATTAGAGCCATAAAATTTTGAGATGAGAAGTCCCTATGGTTTTGTTTCGAGAAGATTAGGACGTTCACTTATTATAATTATAGAGAACGTGTTTGGATTAAATTAGTTGGCCGATTGGTATGCAAATGAAATCCTGAGGTTGATAAATGTTCGGATTTTGAGATTTAGGTGATTGCCCTAAAGTTATATCAAACTCTTGGGAACTTGTTATAATTGTAATTTTGAATTTGGCTGTGATTTGAGGATTGCGGGTTTTATCTACAGGATACATATACTTTAAGGATTGCTTTAATTGTGGCTATTGTGTAATCTGAGTATTCTGAATAGATTATGTATTTTAAGGAAACGTTGATTTGGTGGTATACCAATGATGTTGTGAGAATGTGAAGTATTCCGATTTCGAGGTTTAATGATGATTTGAGGTTTATATCAGACTCTTGGTTGAGCTTGATAAAAGAACTTGGGTATCAAGTCAAATCAGATATAGCAACGAGTTGCAATTGGATGATTCGTGATTAGGAAAGATAATCAAAGTGGCGCAGCTGAAGTATGGCAAGTGTGACGGAACGGATTTTTTTTTGATTCCGCCAATCATAACACAATTGAAAACCCAACTAAACCGATTGGGTGCAATACAGGATCACAGATGCCATCTAGGAACCTTATACTTTTAACCATAAGTATAGCGGAAGTTATTCTAATACTTGTGAAAGCATTCATATTCATTCCAGAATATTCATTTCCGAGTACATAGCCAAAAATATTTAACCATAGAAGTCTATCAAGTCATTACAATAATATTTCTCCAAAATAAGCTTCACAGGTCTTTAATACTTCAGACAAGCTCTAATCACTCCAACTCATCAGGCACAAGTTCTAAAGCTTTATCTGTAGGGGGAAAACATAAAACAGTGAGCCGAGGCTCAGCAAGGTACAGGCACATGAGCAATAAAATGATGATGCAGAATGGTCATATAACTATGCATAAACAGAACAGTAAATTAGAATGCAGTCCAAGAAATAGAGAAAATATATCTTGACAGTACTATACTTCAAAATCAGTAATCGGTACAGTAAACGGTAAATAGTAACATAACATATCGATAATTGGTACGATAAACGGTAAACAGTATCATATCGGAAATCGGTAATCGATACGGTAACATAACATATCTGTAAAATAGTAAACGGTACTTCATATCATATCAGCATAGTAACCGGTACAGAACAGAACAGAATCAAAACAGTACAATATCAGAGCAGAATGGTGTCGGGACAGAATAATATAGACCCTGCCAGTATCCCCTACTAGCTGAGGGGGTGAATAATCGAGGATAGATTGTGTTCACTCCACACAATCTAAGGCCTGTAATGGTAATATCCCATCTCACGGGATCGATACGGTATGCCACCCGAAGGTAGGCCGGTAACGGTATCCCATCTCACGGGATCGGTACGGTATGCCACCCGAAGGTAAGCCGGTAACGGTATCCCATCTCACGGGATCGGTACGGTATGCCACCCGAAGGTAGGCCGGTAACGGTATCCCTCCTGTCCGTAACGCCCCGAGGGCCGGGTGTGACGGAACGGATTTTTTTTTATTCCGTCATTCATAACACAATTGAAAACCCAACTAAACCAATTGGGTACAACGCAGGATCATAGATGCCATCTAGGACCCATATACTTTTAACCATAATAAGTATAGCGGAAGTTATTCTAACACTTGCAGAAGTATTCATATTCATTCCAAGATATTCATTTTCGAGTACATAGCCAAAAATGTTTAACCATAGAAGTCCAACAAGTCATTACAGTAATATTTCTCCAAAATAAGTTTCCGAGGTCTTTAATCTTTCAGACAGTTCTAATCAATCCAACTCGTCAGGCACAAGCTCTAACGCTTCATCCATAGGGGAAAACATAAAACAGTGAGCCGAGGCCCAGCAAGGTACATGCACATGAGTAGTAAAACGATGATACAGAATGGTCGTAACTATGCATAAACAGAATGGTAAATCAGAATGCAGTCCAAGAAATAGAAAAAACATATCTTGGCAGTACTATATTTCAGAATCAGTAATCGGTACAGTAAACGGTAAATAGTAACTTAACATATCGGTAATCAGAAATCGGTAAACAGTATTCCGTAAACCATAAACAGTCATCGGTACTTCATAACATAACATATCGGTAATCGGTACTTCATATTCAGTAATCGGTACAGTAACATATCATATCGGTAAAACAGTAAACGGTACTTCATATTCGGTAATCGGTGCGGTAACATATCATATTGGTAAAATAGTAAACGGTACTTCATAACATATCGGTACAGACCCTGCTAGTATACCCTACTAGCCGTGGGGGCGAATAATCGAGGATAGATTGTGTTCACTCCACACAATCTAAGGCCTGTAACGGTAATATCCCATCTCACGGGATCGGTACGGTATGCCACCCGAAGGTAGGCCGGTAATGGTATCCCATCTCATGGGATTAGTATGGTATGCCACCCGAAGGTAGGCCGGTAACGGTATCCCTCCTGTCCGTAACGCCCCTAGGGCAAGGCGGACCACAAATAACTCCATGGATAGAGTTATTCTCGATTACCACCAAAAAGTCCTAAGGCATGCCGGAGAACCTATCCGGACTGTAGTCAGTCCAGGGTCCAAAATAACATAAACAGAAATACTTCCTTCTTATTGCTTTACTGAAAACCATTTCAAATCATATAACTTAATTCGAAAATCATATACTTAAATACACTTGAGGCCGGTTTGATTTTATGGCATAAAATATACTTGGGGCAAGTTTAGATTTTTAGCAAGGAAATGCCGGAGCTCTTTTCTTGTTAAGGGAGCCGGTTTCATTTTTAGTACAAAAAGCCGAAGCTCTTTTTCTCAAAATGTCGAAGTGCTCAAAAAGCCGGAGTGCTCAGAAGCCGGAGTGCTCAGAACCAGAGTGCTTTCTCTCAAAAAGACGGAGTGCTCAAAAGCCGGAGTGTTCAAAGGCCGGAGTACTTTTTCTCAAAAAGACGGAGTGCCTTTTGGACGGAGTGCTTTTCAGACGGAGTACTTTCACTCAAAAGACGGAGTACTTTTGTAACGACCTAAAAATTTGAATAAGAAAATTTTAACCATCAGGTCCGGTCAACGCCCGTTGACCGAAAATCCAAAGGTGAAGAAGTCCGGAAATTTCATTGAGGGAATTGCTGTCCGGATTTCCTTAATGCAGTCCGGATTCCCATAATAAAAGAAGTCCGGATTTCGTTGGGTAAATGAAGTCCGGATTTCCCCTTGGTAAAATGAACTCCGGATTTTCGGAGTAAAAACGCGTGCAGATCTTTGCTGAAAGAAAACACTCCGGATTCCTGACGTGAAAACGCGTCCGGATCAGTCCGGATTTCCGAAGTAAAATGCCAGTCCGGACTTGTTGAAGAAGTCCGGTCACTGTTAGGCAGAATTTTGGGGAAGGAGCAGCATTGAATGGCTGCAGTTCCCGATACGTGTTGGAAAGCCAATTTCTCATGGGAAAGGTAGGATAATTTATAGAACGTTGGAAAATAGGAAAAAATTATAAATGAGGGCCACCAAACTTAGGGCTATAAATAAGGGCCTTAGGGCCTCAGGAATAAGGCACCACTAGAAACCCTCCTAAAAGTAGAAGGCAGAAAGCTAAGGAAAAAGTAGAGAAGAACTCAGGCAAGATACTCACCCTATTTCTAAAATTCATGTTTATTTATGTTGCTATGAAATTATATGATATTCTGTTTGAGTATGATTTTTACTGTTCGCTCTGAAATGCATGTTTAAATGGAATTCTGTTATGCATGATTTTAGAAATGTTCTGTCAACG